>PVKC010041241.1:0-12188 GCA_004027635.1 Crocidura indochinensis | reverse complement strand
GGGGGGTTCTCAATTCCATTCCATTGATCTGAGTATCTACTCTTATACCAATATGACACTTTTAAAATTCATATTATAAGATCAGATAAATTGATGACTCATTTTTTTCTCAGAATTGCTTTTTGATGGGAATTTGGGCAATTATTCAAAAATCACTTCCATAAGTATCATTTCTATGTCCTTTAAAAAATTCATAGAGGAGGAGGCAAAAAGAGAAAAAAGGTCCAGAGAAAAAGAGAGGGGCCAGAGTGATAGCACAGTGGTAGGGAATTTGCCTTGCATAAGGCCAACGTGGGTCAGACATGGGTTCAATCCCTGGCATCGCATAGAGTCCCCTGAGCCTGCCCTGTGCGATTTCTAAGCACAGAGCCAGGAGTTACCCTAAGTTCCTCCGGGTGTGGCCCCAAAACAAAAAATGATAATAATTTCATAGAATTTCTTATAGTAATTCACTGAATCAGTATAATCCTTTAAGCATCATGAAGAAAAAAGGGAAAAGAATAATTTGGAAACTATTCTTCCAAAACATCTAAAAGCCTTTTCTGTTTTGATTTTTTAAATAAATTAAAAGGAACAATTAAAAATTACTCAGTAACTGTGTACAGTACATGTATTTATATCTACGCATTTTTGCTAACTTTGATCTTGAAGACTGCCGTGTGAAAGAGTACTATTCACTCAATCACTCTTTTCTAATCTTAAAAACTCATGTGAGAGTGTATAAAGGATGTGGAATGTATAAACACAAAGCATGTATAAAATCTCTTTTAAAATATAACTATCAGAATTAAAAAAAAAATTGGTAGAAACAAACCCAGAGATAAGAAGAGCAACTTGTCCTCTCAAGACCCAGCAGTGAGAGTCCCCAAATCCCAAAATCCCTGAGCATAATGTTTCCTAGAAAGGAAGCACCAACCCTCATCAGATTGAAAATCAAGCTTCTAGGGAAATGTATAGAGAAAGCTGTGGTGACAAGTAAGTGTCACTCTAACGTTGTTCCATTTTTGTCCTGATGGACTGGAACTGTGGAGAGTAGAGTGTGCATCCATTGGGTCCATCACCAGGCCAAACTCACGGGTCTTACAGTTTGCAGATATAAGAAAGTGCAGATGAGGCATGGAGAGAATCAAGCTGGAGCTTTAGAGAGTTGCACTGACCCACCTCCAGGGCCAGGCTTGCAGGGTGTAGACATTAGAGGGTAACTATGCCATTGAAAAAGTACAGCTAAATTAGATGGGACCCTGTAGTCAGGTAGAGGAAGCAGGACTGTGAGGCAACTACAAGCTATCCAGCTGGCCAGCCTCAGCAGTAATGGCTCTCCTTATGGGCATCCTTTAGACCCGCTCAATGCTGCTTCCCTGGCAACTCTGTAGAACTTCGGAGCCCAGCCCACATTTTCAAGGCAGCCTTCACCCAATCAGGCAAGAGCAGAGACTAGCAACTTAGTGACTGGTGACTGTGGACAGCATTTGGAATCAAAGGGTTTGCTTAGAACTCCAGTCACCTAGAAATGAGCAAGGACTCATTTCTGTTAGCCAATTACTCCACCATAACACATAGAAACAAAATAAACAACAACAATAAAATAAAAAACACTACACTGCAAAGGTCACAAGGGATGGCAATGCAGATCTCCACAGCACCTAGTGAATGAAGATGGTATTGCTGATGTCCCAACAAACATCAGCGACCTATATAACCTTTCTGATGAGGACTTTAAAGAGAAAATGTGGAGGATGTTATAAGAACTTAAAGAAACTATAAAAGGACAGTCAATAAAATTTGAGTATATGAGAGTAGAAATAAGAAAACTTCAAACAGATATGACAGAAATTAAAAACTTGTTGGGCAAAGTGGAAAGCTAACTGGAAGGTTTCCCCCACAGAATAACAAATTCTGAGAATAAGCCTTTGGGACAAATTTAGCAGGAACAGCATAAAAATTATTGGGGTCCCATGGTAGCTCTTGCAGGAACAACCCCAGGTCCATCTTACATGTTTGCTTTCATACAATTTTAAAATATATTTTACTTCATTGCTTAGGGGGTAAACTGGTTAGTCAAGGAAGAACTCAATTACATTACATCAATGCTTAGGGGTGAACTGGTTAAAAAAGGAAAAACTCAGGTGCCAGCGAGATGGATTTTATAGATTTTACTGGTGAGCTAAATTTAAGGTCCATATTCTATTTGGGTGCCTTCAGGTGGCCCGTATTCCATTTGGTTGGCCTCAGGTCTCCAGATATATTTAGCCCTGGGTACAATTATATTCCTTAGTTTACTGCTGGTTTACTTAAGCTATCAGACCATCTGTTATTTCTCAAAATGTACCCTTTATGTCCCATGTCTAAAGTAAAGCACGGTTAGAGAAATGAAACAGCAGTTAATTCTTAACTTACATTCTAATATTCTCTTTTAACATCCAATGTTGCTACATACCCAGAGGTATAAAACATCTATGAAGAAGCAAAAGTCAAAGAGCTTTTGCCGAGGAATTCCCAGAGTAGATGAATTCAAATAGATAATATGTGAATATACTCACATATTAGATCCCCAGGAATATCATTTAGAATAGACTGTTATAAAAGCACATAAGGCATATCCTGGTCACAATAAAAAAGAAAGATGGAAGGGCCCGTGAAGTGGAGCTAGAGGTAAAGTGTCTGCCTTGCAAGCGCTAGCCAAGGAAGTATTGCAGTTCGATCCCCCGGCATCCCATATGGTCCTCCCAAGCCAAGGGCAATTTCTGAGCACTTAGCCAGGAATAACCCATGAACATAAGCGGGTGTGGCCCAAAAAGCCAAAAAAAAAAAAAAAGAAAGATGGAGATAAAACACTGAAAGTAGAAAGATCAAAAGGAGATATTCCATGCAAAGAATCATTCCTAATATTTACAGCAAATTTATCACAAACTACCCTTCATGCCCAAAGGATTCAGTAAAAAAGAATTAAAACAGAATGATTACCTCTAACAAACATTTCACTCAGCCTATCAATCAGTTGTCAATCAAAGTTATGCAGCTTCATGGATAAATAACAGCTCGAAGACTTTATAGGCACCTACATTAGGAAAAAAAAGAACACATACACGAACACCAAAATTCTACAAAATTATGGCAACAAATCTATGACAATAATCTATCTCAATGATAATAGACTAAATGCATCAGTTAAGAACACAGTATGGCAAAATGCATCATTAAAATCGAATCCAACATTTAGCTGCCTGAAAGAAACTCATTTGAATAGTCAGAGCAAAGTCAAAGGTTGGAGGACAACCCTTTAAGCAAACAGCTCCCTTTAAAAGGTTGTGGTGGCCATACTAATATGAGATGACACAGACTTCAGTCTTCAAAAGTTTATGAGACAGAAAGGGTCATTTCTTAATCATGAAGGGATATGTACATCAGGAAGAAATCACATTCATAAACATATATGCACTCAATGATGGGCCAAAAATATTAAAGCAACTCCTAGAAAATAATAATAGTAGGAGATTGCAACACTGTCTAATCAATTCTTGATAGGTAAACCATGCTAAATGTTAATAAAGATATGCCGGCTTTGAAGAAGAAATAAAAGAGAGAGGCTTAGTAGATATATAGAGTTCATAAAATTGAATACACATTCTTCTCTTGTGCACACGAGGCATTCTCCAAGATAGAGTACATGCTGGACCATAAAACAGACCAAAAAAAAATCAAGAGAATAGAAATTGTCCCTGTTATGATGCACTGAAAATTGAGGTGAATTACAAGCAGATGTGAAGAAATAACTTTAAAACCTGGAAATTACATAGCTCACTTCTGAAAACCAATGGTTCAGAGACAAAATCAGAGATAAAATATCAAAAGATTCCCAGAAAAAAACTCTATCATGAACAACTTTGGAACTGTATCTCATGGTGATTCAATTAAAGAATTTATTTTATTAAAAAATAACAGAAATCTGAATGACACACGTCCTGTCAGTGTTATTCTCAAAACACACCTATAATCTGACCCTTTCTCTTCATCTGACATCATAGTAAACCAAAGTATTGTAAACTCTACCCAGAATGTTACAGTATTCTTCAAGACTGTCCTTGCTCCCCTTTGCATTGTAATCAGTCCCCAAGCAGTTACAAAGAAAAAAAAAAAGATCCAAATAAAACAATCTAAGTTTGGGAGACTGACTAAAATGCAGAGGAGATCAGGGGATTTGGGGAAATTATCGGTGTGTGTTTTGTTTGCTGTTGTTGGTTTTACTATCCCCTGAATAAACCTGGGCTAAGAAATGTCACAAGGTCAGAAAAATAAGGTCAACTATATTCCTTTAAGGTTCAGAATAAATCATTACCATCACTTTGGAATACAGATTACTAGTACTGGGGGGTATCCCAGGTTTTTCTTGGGGAGCCTCCCAAGAATGCTTGGCAAATTTGGCCGGTGGTTGATTCACTGTGAGGGTCCAAAGATGGAGAGATATTCCCTGAGTCTAGGGATTACACAATTATAGTGTTTGATGGCCTTCAGGATCATACCTGGAAATGCTCAGAATGTACTGAGTTGTACTGACCACACTCAGAAGTCAAGGTCACATTCAAGTCAGAATATGCGACATCTATCATGACCACTGTTAAATCTCATATCTTCGGCGATGTAGTTTATTTAAAAACAAGGGCAATGAAGCCTTTGGAAGTTAAGGAATATTTTTTTGTCCTTATCTTAGTCTTTTGTCCTTTTCCTAATCAAAAAGGCAATTACTATTGTCCTTTATATGATCCAGAATAGAGTTTTGGTGATAAATATGGTGATCATGTTCTCTCTGAGAATCTCAACTTTTTCTTTTAGAATAATGATGAAGTACTCCCTCGCCTTAGGGAAATAACTTTCTCTCTGTGACACACCAGTGACCTAACACAAAATACATTTTCTCTTTATCTTTCTCTAAAATGTACTACCGTGTGAATTCTCCATATAAGTATCATTAAATATCTTCTCCTGTCCTAACCTGTGCAATCATCTTTTGATTGTTCATTCACCCTCAGAAGAATCCAGAGAGATGGAGGGATTTTCTCTATACCCCGACAAAGGACATAATATTCTAAATATTTACTCTGATCATTTTTCTCTCGTATTCAACAATAGATTCCTGATACATTTAGAATTAAATTCAAACATCTCACCATGGCTAAAGAGTCCATAAGAACTGAGCTTTATCTTCCATTCAGACATTCTTTATTTCTTCATCTTTTTTTTTTTCAATTTTAACTGTTACAAAGTCCTCACTAGGCCTTAGGCCTTTAGTATGGCTCTCTACTCTACCATTGCCCAAAGGTTTCTTTCATTGTTTTTATTATTTATTTTTGTTGTTCTTGTTCTGAAAAAAAAAAAATTCTAATTGGCATTCTGTATTACTGTATTCGTCTATATCCCAATATCAACTTACAAGTAGTGTAATGCTTTTTAAGAAGTAGCTGATCTCATTCTGCCAATTTGACTTTTTAAATTCAATGTTTGATATTATATTTTTGTCTATGTCGGCTCCATTTAAATAGCAGGCCATTGATAGAGGGACTTTGTGATGCATTCCACTATCAGCAGTGCCCAGAGGTCAATTGGCAATAATTAACATCAGAGCAAGGAGAAAATAATTATATTATACTAATCAACAATGACAAAATGGCCAAGGGAGCCTGACATGTAGAAATCTGTAGTGGGTAATGGAATAGAAGGCAATTAACTATCTAATTATGTCTTTGCTAGGCATATAATGAAACAGAGCTGAACAGAAGGCTAACAAAAGTTTTTGCTCAGTTTATCGATCCCAGTCTGTTCTCAGACTCAATAACAATGGTTCAACAGGATCTCTTGAACAAAACTGAAAGGTTCTCTTGAATACATAATTTATAAGCCCAAAGAGAAGACAAAGGAAATTCTTGCCAGGAATTATTCCTGAATGCAGAGCCTGCGATGAGAGAGCATCCTTGTTCCAAAGTTACACTCTTTTCCAAAGCATAAGCTTTAGTACTATTGATTAAGCCAATTAAAAACATTCTCCTTAAATTCATTTTTTTTTCTTTGTTTTGTTTTTCTTGGGCCACACTGGGTGGCACTCAGGAGCTACTCCTGTCTCTGCACTCAGAAACTGCTCTGACTATGGAGACCATATGAGATTCTGGGATTCGAACTACCAACATATCGAGGATAAGTCTTAGCTATTAATTCTGCAGGGGCTGACAGAACCAGTTGAATGTTTCTTAAATAATGACGAGTAATAAATAATTAGGTTTCAGATTGCCAAAGAAAAGGTTATTGGAATTTAACTAAATTTTTACCATTGTTCATATTATTTCCATTGTTGTTTGAATTTTGAATTTGAGGTGTTATCTTTGTGTTTCTGCGCAAGGATCAGTCCTGGTGGGCTTGGGGTGGGGGTGGGGGCAAGTGTGATGCACGGGATCAAACTCAGGTCAGCAACAAGTAAATTAAGGCCCCTACCCACTGTATTATTGCTCTGGTCCCAGGAATGATCACATTTGCACTAAAGAAGTTGCTAAGTATATAATCCATTAAAGAAAAAGAAAAAGTCAGGTACTTTTTTTGCAGCTCATCAAGCTCAAATGGCCCCATACATCAAACACAAAAGTTCTATGTTATTCAACAAATCTTCCTCTGTTGCAGAAAATGGCACAGCCAGTGGGGAAATAGTAAGAATTCCTTTAAGCATGTAATTAATATGAACATTATTTTTCCATTATTAAGATTGAAGCATCTTTCAGAATCACTGAACAAGTGGAAAATCAAATAAAAACATCTGTTCTTGGAAAGAGCAAATTTTCGCATTTGTTTTGCAACATATTATAGAGCACTCAGAAAAATGCCCTGAAATGTTAGTTATATTAGTATTCTCCAAAAATTTTACATTTATTAGGAGCTAAGGGAATTTCTTAAGGGAAAATTCACTGTAGATTCATGGAGCGTTGCATAAACATAACTAATGAGATATGAAATCTTTTTTAGGATAAAATATAACTAAATGCTTTACTACTTAACCAGATATTAAAAACTTCATTTCTACCCTATGTAATCCACTACCATTTGTATGAACTGTTCCAAAATAAAAATACTAACAACTATATTTCCAGGTCCATGTGACATATCTATCAAAAATTGATAGAAACCGAATGAGTAAATTACATATAGCATTCATTAGAACACTACTATTAATGTTGCTAAAACATACTTTTAAATCATTTGCATTTTTCTGAAACCCTATTCTTTCTTATTATAAATAACCCACACATGCTATTGTCTATTTCATTGTTTTCTCTCAATTTGCTAACATGCAATTTCAACAATGTTAATGATTTTACCACACTGGAGGCAAGATTGGAATAAAGTCGTCTCCAGGTCTTGAATTACAGCTAATATTATTATATATATTAATCTTCTATCCTCTCTCCCTCTGTTCTCTCAAACTAGTACCTTCTCTCCCCCTCTCCCTCTTCACCTTCCTCTTCACCTTCTCTTCCTCTTCCTCCACCTCCTCCCTCTTTCTCCTCCTCCTTCTCCTTCTTCCCCTCCCCTTCTACCTTTTCCTTCTCCTCCTCCTCTCCTGCTCCTCCTCTTCCTCCACCACCTCCTCCTCCCATCTCCAAATCATTACGCCAACTGAATATCAAAATGTCTTATTGGGAGTTTGATTTCCTTGGAAGAGGACTAGAGTATTGATTTGCTCTCTTAATCCACTAATTTATTCTAAGATAATATTTATAAGAGAACCAGTCATAGGGGAAATCAGCTAAAAAAAAAATTCCGGAAAAAATAGAAGAGGTACTTTGAGTCCTTGTTGAGTAGTAAAAAAAAAAAAAAAAAAAGAATGAAAAGAATGTGGGTTAAAACCATAATTCAGCTGTTAAGAAAAAGAGTGTTGCTTATTTTTTCCCTATGCTAAGAGCAGCTCTACCTAGTTTAATAAACGGTGAGCTATGGATGGTAACAGTACCAATAGTATTGCTGATTAACTATCAGCAATGTTAATGTTATTGCTGATTTTTCTCCCCACTGCAGGCAAAATGAGCACATGACTGATGGATTCATACAGCTCATAGTGGGGCTGGATAGCAAGGTAGGTGACATAGCTCCAGTGGTCAAACATATGTAAGACCTTAGATTTACTTCTGGCACTGTGTGGCCCTGAGTAAATCACTGGATATAGTCTTAATATTCCCAGAGAAGTGTTATATCTCTCTGGTCCCCTGCTTACCATAGAATACAGTGTTTGCTAAGGCCTCCCAATTCTTATCACAGGCTGTGTTCTTTACACTGACTGTATAGAAAGAGGAGTAAATGCACCCCATATACACCTCAACCCAGACCCTTGCCGGGTCTGTATTGTGAAACTGGGGACAAAAAAAAAAAAAAAGAAGAAGACAGTGTTTGCAAATACAAACATCTTAAATTTGAAAAAATAAGTGTTGTATTTGTACATAAATTTATAAGAACATTTTTCAAAGTCATTTGACAAAATGAATATAAATGAATACTACAAAAGAACTACTGTAGTAAATAATACAATATATATAAATTATACATAATATAATAAAATATGAGTAAATGTATTTTAAGAGTCTATACAATACACATGTCAAAATACAAAATAAATTCATGTTCAGAATTTCTCCAACTTGATTCCAGCTTTTATTCCTAGGTTATATTTGAGTAATTGGCTGCATTGTACAATTGTCTGAATGCCAAAAGCGTAATTCTTCCAGTTTATATGATAGCTATAATTTTGGCTATTATTTTACTGAGTGAAAGTAAAAACAAAATTTGTGATTAGAACCACACATCAGTTGTTTAAATGTTTATATATTTTAGTATCACTTGTAAAGCATTGAGCAATCTGAGGGATCCATGGAAATATGCTTACCAGTAGCTCCCATTCTATTTTCAGAATAGAGATGTATATTAAGATACAAATAATAAAAATATATATTAGTGTACATAATAAAAATATCATATATATAAATATAAATAAAAGATAATATATAGTTTTATATAACTATGTTATTTATGTTATTTATAATATGCAAACATATACATTATAATATGTATTTATTTTTTACATTATAATATTTATAATAATACATAACATATATCATTTTATGTAATGATATTGACATATGTCAATATCGATGTTATTTAAACTTATAATCCAAGATTATTCTTTTTGCTTTAAAATATGTTTAAAATGATAAATTTCAAAGGCCATTAGAACCATAGGTTTATCATTTTATTACTCCTTCCTCTACACATATTTTACCAATGGATATGATTTTGGTTTTGTCATAAATCACCATTTAGCATTATTGGTGTTATAATTCTGTTTGGATATTTTTCCTCTAATTTATCTTACTTAGTCAAGAGTTTCTGAAAGATGTTTATATTTTTTTGGCACTTCAGAATTTTTATTTCAAATACACTTAATCACACTCTTGTGTTAAGAAGTAAAAATTAGTCAAAAGATTTAGAGGAAAATTACTATATAAATATTGGAGCTTTCATTCCAATGCTTTTTATTTGGGGGGGATTTTCCATTCATATTCCTGAAGCTTAATTACCCCAACTTCTAACAGGACTGCTGTAAACTGTGTGTATTTGAAGAGTAACTTCTTTTCCAGTAAATATTCCTCACAGCTCTTAAGTTAGTTAATTGAGTCTGCAATCCCAGTTCTACACTTTTTAGTGGATAGACTCAGAAAACTCATTGAACATTTCTGCACTTATGTTTGGTTTTTCAGAGTAAGTGAAACTCAACCAAGTTGAGAGGGCTTAAAATTCAAGATTATAAGAAATGTACACATATATGTGCATATACTTATATATTTCCCCTTTTTGATGTGATTCAATTTTTGTTAATTTGATGTTTGCTGTGAACTTACAGATCATTGCAAATGGAATGTATTAACACAACTGTTAACCTAGAAGTTTTACTGTTTAGTGACAGTCTTTATATTATACAAACTATATGAATTCACAAAGGAAAAATTATTATTTCATACTTCTCATTTATACAATTGTTCTCAGCACTACTAACACATTCTGTAACAACATCATGAAGCTTGGTACAAAATCACATCATTGTATCTAATTAAGAGTGATATTTTAAAATGTATTATTTTTATTTCAAGTTGATGTCAGCTCTGACTCTTTGGTTTCATAAAGAGAAGGATATAGGATAAGAAGAAATGTGCTATACCATATAGGCTATAAGGATAATTTGAATAAAAAGAACTTAAATATAATACAGAAACTAAGACTATTATGTGGAACAAATCAGAGCAATACCACATTTGCTTTGTTTTGTTTTGTTTTGAATCTCAAAAATGTGAAACAATTGTTGAACCACTAGAATACATCCTTTAACAGAATATTTTAAATAAAACATAGTGATATAGTTTTTAAGGTGCAATGAAACAAAACAGGCAAGAGGAAAACTAGACTGCAATTTTGTTAACATCAGAAACAGGCATTAAACATTTCTTTTCTCAAATAATAAATGCTATTTAGCACATTTAATTTTTACAACTGATGTTATAAATTGAAGTTAAGATGACTCCAAATAATCAAACATTTCATAACATTTTATTTTTAGTTTTTGAGACACAACAGGTTGTACTTAGGGCTTACTTCTGACTCTGTATTCAGGAATCATTCCTGACAGTTTTGGGAGTCCATATGAGTTACTGAGAATTAAATTCCAGTCAGTCATATGTAAAGCAAGCACCCTACCCACTTTACTATTACTCTGGTCCCAAGAAATGTTTTATATTTTGATATGCGATCTTTATGAGTTAATATTCTGTCTTTCAAGCTAAGCAAAATTTCAATAGTTCTTATTCCAATCAATAATTATTATCATGATTTTAGAACCAAGACTTGCCAGATATTAAATCTGGAAGAATCACCGGCCTTTATTCAGAATCTACAGATTGGATTGATTTTATTCTTAAAGGAACTATTTCATTTCATTGTTTATAAATATGTTCTAATACTTCTGAATTTAGAGTAATAATTTATGTATGCAAAGCATTTTAATTATTTGATTATCCTCAAAAGAGTTAGAGAAGAAATGTCTTAAGTATTTCAAGGAATACTCAGTCATAAATTAGTAATACATTTCAAATATTTTCATTTCCTTCAAAGCAGATTCCCAATATCAAAGCAAAATGTGTGACAACTCCGAAACAAAGCCTACTTTTCCCAGTGTGATTTGACACTTTAAAAGTCACTTTAAAAACAGAACATTGTCTTCTTTCTTCTCTGTTTATGACAGAACTAGCTATTGGCACAAATGATATACAATGTGAGATTATTGGAAGCCACAATAGAAAT
This sequence comes from Crocidura indochinensis, assembly GCA_004027635.1. Taxonomy (NCBI): domain Eukaryota; kingdom Metazoa; phylum Chordata; class Mammalia; order Eulipotyphla; family Soricidae; genus Crocidura; species Crocidura indochinensis. Next base: position 809 of record PVKC010041241.1, on the reverse strand, counting down.
CAAGGGATAAATAGAACTGAATAGACCACTTCTTTTTGTGTCTGCTGTTTTATTTTTATGCTTTATTATACTTTAGAAAGTGACAAGTTTATGATGCTGATATACAAAATTACTACATTTACCTATTCCAAAGTGCTTATGACCACGTAATGTCTCCATTACTACCTTACTTTACTCGGGTCTCCTTGTTTCCTCCCCCACAATTTTTGGTAACCATATTTCAACACCAGGAGTTTGTCATTCTTAAGTGCTATCCACTCAACAATGCTATCTTATTTTGACTCTCCATATTCCACAGATACATGAGATTATTCAACTTTCTACTTCTTCCTTTGACTTATTTCGTTTAACATAATGCATTCCAATCCTAGCAGCAGCACAATGAACTGCAGAACTGAAAATAAAATAGTAACCTCATAAAAACAGTGACTAGAATATAAAGACCACCCACCACAGAATGGGAGAAACTATTCATAATAAGGCAGGGCGTGGGGGAGGAGGGAGATGGGGGAAAGTTACACTGGTGAAGGGGGTGTACTATTTTTGACTGAAACCCAACTACAAACATGTTTGTAATCATGGTGCTTAAATACATATTTTTTAAATAAGAAAAGAAAATAGTAGGAGATCTTTTACTGAATGAAGAATGATCTACAGTTATAGTGAAATGGTATAATTTATCTGGTCATTTTTAATTACCAATTCCTCTACATAGTTAATTCCCTGAAGAAATGAATAAATTATAAAATGAGGGCTTTTAAATTTAATTTTTATTTTTGTATTAAGTCACCATGAGATTTATACACTGT
>PVKC010041240.1:0-12185 GCA_004027635.1 Crocidura indochinensis | reverse complement strand
CAGACCACACCCGGAGGTGGGACTAGGTCCTCGATGTCGAACCTATGGCACATGTGCCAGCGGTTGCATGCGAAGGCCTTGCAGCTGGCACGTGGGAAGGTCTGGAATTAAGATATGCGGCATGTGCCGCATAGTTTTTAGATATTAAAATCTTGTTATTAAAGTTTAATTGATGTGCTGACACTTTTGAGGTAATTATTTGGTTTTGTGTGGCTGTTTGGGCACGCAGGCTCAAAAAGGTTAGCCATCACTGGGCTAGGTGGTCTAAACTCCAGTCCGAGGTGCTACATTCAAAGTGTTTCTAACTAATGAGTAACAAGGCGTATCCTGAGTGGGATGGGATCCGATTAATCCCACAGTGTGAATAAAGGAAACCTTTCATTCTTTCAAAGCACTCTGCTAAAAATTCCAGTACCACATTTGGTAGCAGAATGTCAAATGTAGCTGTAATAAATCTATGCTGATGAGGAAACCAGATGAGAGAAGTGCAGTCTCTGAGAGGCAAGTGACCTGTGTTTTCTGTGTGAATACAACATGTATGCACAATGAAAGCTGTGGCATGTGTGTAGTATGGTGTGTGTGCTATGACGCATGTATGGTACATGGCTCATATAGTGTTTTTGATGTGTGTGCTGTGGCATGTGCACAGTATATGGTATGTGCATGCGCTGTGGTACGTGTGTAGTATGTGATGTGTGCACTGTGGTACGTATGCAGCTCATGTGCTGTGTGTATGTGTGCTGTGGCATGTGTGTGGTATGCAGTGTGTGTACTGTTTGTGTTGTGTGTACAGTGGGCATCTCTGGGTGTGATTACTGACAGCTGTGTCCTTGTACATGAGCCTGCACTGTCTTCACCTTTCAGGATGTGTGAGGTGCTGTGTGCTGTAGGTGAATATTCTGTGGGAAGAACCCTGTCTCTTCAGATTGCCTCTGAGCAGTGCAGAGCTCTCCTGATTACAGGGAGACTGGATAAGTGGCACAGGTTGAGTGGGTCACTATGATAGGTATTAAAACCAGACATGATCAGGCTCGAGACTAGCCTCCCTCTTGCCATCAGGAGCAGCAGGATGACATTCCCAGGGACAGCATGCATCCTGACCTCCTACCTATACCACCTTGGCATTACTGCCAGGCTGTTCCTCCAAGGGTGTCTGCTTTTGAGTGGCAGGGCAAGGAACTTGCTGGTGCCTATAGGTCAGCCAGTGCCTCCAGGTCCTAAGCCAGCTCTCCAGCTGCTGCCCTTCAGACTTAGGAATAAACAGTCAACATGGCTCATTAGGGCATAGGGTTAGGCACTGAACTTTGCTGAAACTTCATGAGGACTGTGATTAAGACAATGTGTTTATGAGGCCCAGTTGGGAAAACAAACTCCGTGGAGTAAGGATTAGCAGAACGAACATGAAAAAGCCAATGGACAAAATAGCACAGTTGTCTCAGTTACATCCATGACAGGAAGACTTGATGAGAAGTGCGAGGTACAGGTTCAACTTCTGAGCTGGCCTTAGTCTTCCACTGTGCAGACCACAGCATGAGGTGCCACTTGCTGTCTGTGACTCAGGTAGGAGGAAAGATAAGCAGTATGCCTGGTACACATACCTCCATGTAAGGCTGGCAGAGAGCTGGGACCAGTAGCTGGTCCCAAAGGTGGAGGGTATCTTTCTTTGCCTCCCTGTGCCATGTGGTCCAAGGTAATGGGTGGTTCTAGTTGATATTGCCTTAATGGGTGGTGGGGAGCTAGAGGCTGCAGCTAGATGTTGCAGAAATTAGGCCACCCCTGACGTATCTTGTATTCTTTTGATAGTCTTTTTTTTTTAATTGAAAAGTTGTTTATGGTTGAGTTTCAGTCATAAATGTTCCAACATTCATCTCTTCACTAGTGTTCATTCCCCAGTACCAATACCCCCACTTTCCATATCCCAAACTGCCTCTATGGGAGACATTCCTTTTCTCTCTCACTCCACACCCCAAACCCCACGTTTTCCTTATAGGCACCGTGGTTTGTAATACTGTAACTGAAAAACATAATGCATATCATTTTCCTCCTTCCATCATTTAATTCTTGTTCAGAGTGATTATTTCCTACTTTTATTATCATAGTGATCCTCTGCCCTAACTGTACTCCTCCTTCACCCTTTCCTACCATGAACCAGTCTTTCTGGCCATCATTTCTGTTGTCTTTGGGTATTATCCTATTCTATTTTTAAGTATTCTACAAATAAGTGAAATCATTCTATATGTGTTCCTCTCCCTCTGACACATTTTATTTAGCTTGATTCTCTGTCTCTTCATGTATAAGCAGAATTCATGACTTTGTTTTTCCTAGTGTCCGTGTAGTATTCTGTGGTGTAGATGTACCATGCTTTCTTTATTCTCTCAACTGTTCTTGGGTACGTCTGTTGTTTCCAGCTTCTGGCTATTCTGAATAGTGGTATGATGAACATAGGAGTGTAGATGCCCGGTGTTTTTGGGTTCCTAGGGCATATTCCCAGGAGTTGTATTGCTGGGCCATCTGGAGGTACAAGGTGTAGTTTTTGGAGAAAGAGGGTATATTCCCTCGATGACGAACTTATAGCATGTGTGCCAGTGGTGGCACGCGAAGGCCTTGCAGCTGGCACACAGGAAGGGGTCTGCAATTAAAATATGCAGCATGGCTGGAGGCGAGTGTGCCGGTGTCTGCTTTGCAGCTCACCTGGCAACAGGGCCGGACTGGCCATTGGGAGGACTGGGCATTGTGCTGCAGTTTGGGCAGTTGGACTCAAAAAGATTAGTCATCACTGGTATATTTTTTTGGTACATCTGTTTAAGGAGTGGAGTAAAATGCTCCGGTGAGCCCCATAGTTTTCAGTCCACCTATTTAGGAGTCACTATTTAGGAATGATTAGCAAATAAAAGCTGTGACTGGACATCCCCGAGAACTGCAGAGTGTATTGGCTCCCCAGCGTGAGGTTTTCACTGTGCTCTATACAGCTTGGGTTTGTGAGCACCACTGTGGGAATGGTCTCAGACTTGGGTTTGTTCATCGAGTGTCTCATATTAGTACCTGGGCAGGAATAGAGTGCTGCTCTGAGCCCTGCCATGCACAGATCTCAGTGAGTTGACCAGAGGAGAGGCCTGTTAAAAGGTCACACCTTCAGAGGTGTGGGTGTTCATAGTAAGATGGCTAACTTCCTGTGTGTGACTGATTCAAGGAAGTGGCACCAAAGGCAGAACAGGGGCACTGGATGGCCCCATATCATCCTCTCGTGCTTGGTCCTCAGTGGAAGAACAGTGAAGGCTCCTTTGAAATGGCGGTGTCTGAGGGACCGCTGGTGGCCTTTCTCTCTCTCTCTCTCTCTCTCTCTCTCTCTCTCTCTCTCTCTCTCTCTCTCTCTCTCTCTCTCCTCTCTCTCCTCTCTCTCCTCTCTCTCTCTCTCTCTCTCAGACCAGTAAAGTTACATGTGGGGCTGGAAATCTATCCCATATCTCCATTTGTTTTTGATCATTCAATATGCATAGTATGTCAGAATATTTAACCCATTATAATAATCAGGAAGGTCATTCATTTCCAAAGCAGAAACACCCTTTTCCTTGCCTGAGACTTTGCCATGCATCTAAAATACCAGATGCACTATTCCTGAAACAGTGCCATCTGTTCCTGTGCACAGATCCTGTGAGAAACTAAGCTACATTCCTGTTCTACTTTCTACTATGTGACAGGTGTAAGGAATATTTTTCTATTGGGACTTATTGGTGCTTTCTCTTTAAATACCACATAGAACGTCTGGAGAGTTGTGTCCAACTGGAATCACAATTCTCCATCTTTCCAGAGCCACATGGCATGCCCTTGGCAAAGAGTGTACCAGAGCCCCACATAGTTAAGGGCAGCACTTGGTTACTTGCTACCCATCCGCTTTGCCTCTACTATAGGGCATTTGCTGCAATCCTAGGTGATTGCAGCATGTAGCAGGAGGCCTGGCTGATGAGTAAAAAATGTTTGTTACTCATATTGGGCCCAGCCACGAGTAGTCATGAGAACCAAAATACTGTGTCACACCTGGGCCATACTGTGGCCACCCTGGTGGTCTCCAAGTCTGAGAATTGATAGAGCCGTCTTGGTTGTATTTGTGAGCAAGAAATAGAGGAATTGGTTGGTCACTGGATTTTCAGGTTTTTTTTTTTTCTTTCTTTTTCTGAAGTGGAGCCAATAGTTCTCATTAATGGGGTGTAGTCATACAACTGGAAGTTAATTCTAGATGGGTTGATAAGTTTGTTAGGATAAAGTATGTTGAGAATAAGGACTGGAGCAATAGTACAGTGATAGGGCATTTGCCTTCCACGCAGCAGACCAGATATGGACTAGGGTTCAATTCCCGGCATCCTATATGGTTTCATAAGCCTGCCAGCAGAGGTTTCTGAGCATAGAGCTAGGAGTAACCCCTGAGTGCTGCTTGATGTGACCTCAAAAAAACCAAGCAAATCAAAAAAAGTACTGTTGAGAGTATAAATTGAAAGTAAAGCTCTGTGTGCTGACAGAAGGGAGAGCTGCTTGCATCCAGGCCAACATATACCTTGTTCTGTCTTTTGGTCACAGGAAGACCATTCTTTCCTGGAAGTATCTGAGACACAGAACTTTCACTTAATCTTGCACATGGGATACACGGTCTCTGATATCAGAGCCCCACCTGCAGGTGACAAGTCTCTAGGACAAGTGCTTGTCCTGGTTGGAGAGAGCCCCTCCTCATGAAGAAGTGATTTGACTCAAAAGTGCAAGGTTCACCTAGACATACAATTAATTAATCTTTGATAAAGGGCCAAGAAATGCAAAATGGAGCAAGGAAGGCCTCTTCAACAAGTGGTGTTGGGAAAACTGGTCAGCCACATGCAAAAAAGTGAACTTGGGCTGGAGCTATGGTGCTACAGGTAAGGCGTCTGCCTTGCAAGCACTAGACTAGGATGGACCGTGGTTCAATCTCCTGGCATCCCATATGGTCCCCCCAAGCCAGGAGCAATTTCATTTTTTTGTTTGTTTTTTTTTTGTTTTTGTTTTGTTTTGTTTGTTTTTGGGTCACACCCGGCAGTGCTCAGAGGCTACTCCCGGCTCTATGCTCAGAAAAATGCCCCTGTCAGGCTTGGGATGCCGGGATTCGAACCACCATCCTTCTGCATGCAAGGCAAACACCTTACCGCTGTGCTATCTCCCCGGCCCAGCCAGGAGCGATTTCTGAGTGCATAGCCAGGAGTAACCCCTGAGCATCAAATGGGTATGACCCCTCCCCCTCAAAAAAGTGAACTCAAACCCTCATCTAACACCATGCACAAAGGTCATATCCAAATGGATTAAAGACCTGGAACCATATCAGACTTGGAACCATAAGGTATATAGAAGAACATGTAGGTAAAACACTCCATGACAATGAGAAAGGCATCTTCAAGAGGAAACAACACTATCTAAACAAGAGGAAGCAGAGATAAACAGATGGGACTATATTAAGTTGAGAAGCTTCTGCATCTCAAAGGAAATAGTGACTAGGATAAAAAGGCCACCCACAGAATGGGAGAAACTGTTCACCCAATACCCATCAGATAAGGGGCTAAGGTCTAAGATATACAAGGTACTGAAAGAACTTAACAAGAAAAAAAACATCTAACCCTATCAAAAAATGGGGAGAAGAAATGAACAGACAATTCCTCAAAGAAGAACTACAAATGGCCAAAAGACATGAAAAATGCTCCACATCACTAATCACCAGGGAGATGCAAATTAAGACAACAATAAAGAACCATCTCATGCCACAGAGACTGGCACACATTACAAAGAACTAGAACAATAAGTGCTGGTGGGGATGTGGGGAGAAAGGAACTCTCATTCAACTCTCATTCATTGCTGGTGGAAATGCTATCTAGTTCAGCCTTTCTGGAAAACAATATGGAGATTCCTCAAAAAACAGGAAATTGAGCTCCTATATGATCTAGCTATATACCTAGCATATACTCTAGGAACACAAAACACAATACAAAAATGCCTTCTGCGGGCCAGGAGAGATAGCACAGCGGCGTTTGCCTTGCAAGCAGCTGATCCAGGACCAAAGATGGTTGGTTCGAATCCTGGTGTCCCATATGGTCCCCCGTGCCTGCCAGGAGCTATTTCTGAGCTGACAGCCAGGAGTATCCCCTGAGCATCGCCGGGAGTGGCCCAAAAACCAAACAAAAAAAAATGCCTCTGTGGGCCTGGAGAGATAGCACAGTGGTGTTTGCCTTGCAAGCAGCCAATCCAGAACCTAAGGTGGTTGGTTTGAATCCCGGTGTCCCATATGGTCCTCCGTGCCTGCCAGGAGCTATTTTTGAGCTGACAGCCAGGAGTATCCCCTGAGCATCGCCGGGAGTGGCCCAAAAACCAAACAAACAAAAAAAAATGCCTCTGTGGGCCTGGAGAGATAGCACAGTGGTGTTTGCCTTGCAAGCAGCCAATCCAGAACCTAAGGTGGTTGGTTTGAATCCTGGTGTCCCAAATGGTCCCCCGTGCCTGCCAGGAGCGATTTCTGAGCAGATAGCCTGGAATAACCCCTGAGCACTGCCGGGAGTGGCCCAAAAAACAAAAACCAAAAAACAAAAACAAAACACAAAAAAAAAACCTTCTGCACACCTGTATTCATTGCATCACTATTTACAATAGCCAGCATCTGGAAACAAACAACAACAGATTAGTGGCTAAAGAAACTGGTACATATACACAATGGAATACTATGCAGCCGTTAGGAAAATGAAGTCATGAAGTTTTCCTATATATGGATGGACATGGAAACTGAGTGAAATATGCCAGAGGGAGAGAAATAGACACAGAATAGTCTCACTCATTTGTGGAATTTAAGAAAATAAAACACATTATTATACTAATACCCAGAGATAATAGAGATGAGGGCTGGAAGGACCAACTCATGATATGAAGCTCACCACAAAGAATGGCAAGTTTAGTTAGAGAAATAACTACACTAACAATTATCATGACAGTGATAGTGAGTGAAAGAAATAGAATGCCTATCTCAAATACAAGCAGAAGGTGGGGGAGGAGAGAGATGGGGGGCATTGGTGGTGGGAATGTTACACTGGTGAAGGGGGGTATTCTGAAACCCAACTACAAATATGTTTGTAATCATGGTGCTTAAATAAAGATTTTTTATTTTTATATTTTGGTTTTTGGGCTACACCTGGTGACATTCGGGCTACTCCTAGCTCTGTGCTCAGAAATTGCTCCTGGTAGGCTTGGGGGATCATATGGATGCTGGGAATCGAACCTGAGTCTGTCCCAGGTCGGGGCTGTGGAAGGCAAATGCCCTGCCGCAGTGCTCTCTTTCTGGTTCCAAATAAAGATATTATTTTTTTAAAAAAGGTACCAGGTTCAGTCTGGCTCTGCAGGTTCTGTAGATATTTTCTCTTCCTTCCTTTCTTTTCATTTTTTTTTTTTTTGGTTTTTGGTTTTTGGTTTTTGGGTCACACCTGGTAGTGCTCAGGGGTTACTCCTGGCTCTGCGTTCAGAAATCACTTCTGGCAGACTAGGGGACCTTATGGGATGCCAGGATTTGAACCACCATACGTCCGGGTCTGCTTCGTGCAAGGCAATCATCCTTCTGCTCTGATCTCTCTCCAACCCTATGTAAATGTTTTCTTGAAATGAATTGATTAAAACATTCCAAAGACTTCTCAAATTGTGCTAAAATTGGTAGGGCGTTTGCCTTAGATGCTAAAGGACGATGGTTCAAATCCCAGCATCCCATATGGTCCCCCGGGCCTGCCAGGAGCAATCATTTCTTAGCATAGAGCCAGGAGTAACCACTGAGAGCTGCCGGGTGTGATCCAAAATAAAAACAACAACAACAACAACAACAAAAACATTCCAAGGAAAGTAACAGTTTTTATTCCCAACTCAAACGATACAAATTGAGCTTTTAAATGCCTATTAAATTTGGTAATCCTGGATCTGGGTTATGGGTGGAAGGTAGAACACTTGCCTCTGAACTTCTGAACTGCTGCTGCAACCCCTCTCCCAAATAAAACCTGGAGAATTTTTTTCACCACCCACTTCCGGTATGGCTGGGAGTGAGATAGAAGGTGTAGTTTACAGGGTTGCATGTAGGATGTGTGACTCAGTGACCCAGTAGGTGTTTCTTTTTTTATTTTGGTTTTTTGGGCCACACCCGGTGATGCTCAGGGGTTACTCCTGGCTATTCGCTCAGAAGTCGCTCCTGGCAGGCATGGGGGGCCATATGGGGAACCGGGGGATCAAACTGCGTTCCGTCCTAGGTTAGCGCTGGCACCTTACCTCCAGCGCCACCGCCCGGCCCCCCCAGTAGGTGTTTCTTACAAGGACTGCTATGTTATACAGACAAGTGTTTTTGGAAGTCATTTAGCATGCTAGGTGGGCTGACTGAAATGATTGGGGAAGGGTCCTAAGAAGATTTGAGGTTCTACATTCAAGCCATCTTGAAAGAAATAGCAGCCTAAGGTAGTTGACCTTTAAGGACTCTTCCTATCCGACTGGGAGTCTCCGTGGGGTCCATTTCCTCTGGCTTGGAGCAGGAACATGTGCTGCCCCAGAAATGCCCTGGAGTCCTGCTTTTGGGGCTTGAGCTGGCATCAGACACTGACAGCACAGTGATGCACTGCCACAAGGAGCCTCAGATACTGGGAAATACTGCTTTTCCCTTAGGAATGTTTTTGACATATGCCATCTTTAGTTTTTTAACAGAGCAAATATAGATATGTAACACCTTCATGATAATTTTTGTATGGTAAGGATTAATAGACAATGAGTTTTGTCATATTTATTGATGCTGAGTTCCAGTCTCTGAATGGATGTGCCCTGTGGGAATGTGCCTGTTGACAGTCCTCAGCAGCCATGCTGCACACACAGTCTGGTACTCGGGACACCAGCAGTGGTTTGGAAGGTATTGCTAGGGTGGAGAACTGTGTAGACCTCTTCCATCTGCAGTACAGAATGGTTGGTTATACTTAGGAGTCACTCCTAGTGGTGCTCTGGAGACCATATGTGGTGTTGGGGACCAAACTCTGTCTGGCTGTATGCACCTTACCTGCTGTACTATGTCTGCCTTTCCCCTCTACTTTTATTCTTTCAGCATCAAAAGATTTAAAGGTTTCTGTGATAGCTTTAATTATGGACAAAATTGCCATTAAAACAGATGTACTTCAGCACTTTTTAAAGAACTAATTGATTGTATTATCTGCTCACTTTTCCTGAGGCCTTTCGCATAGTTACATAATTAATGTTTATCTCTTTTCCAGAAAAAAATTTTAATTCAAACATGCAATCAAGCAGTTTTTGTAGTTGTTGTTTTGGCTGCACCTGCTGGTGTTCAGGGCTTACTACTCCTGGGATGTGTTCAGAATCACTCCTGGTAGGGGACAGTGAAGCCTATTGGGTGATGGGAATTGAACTGGGATTTGGCATGTGCTAGGCACCCTGACCTGCTGTACTATCTTTCCAGCCCCACAATGAAACACTTTCTCTACCAAATAATTATTAACGGTGTCACTATTAGTTTGTGAAAGTAAAAAGATCATTTCTGGGAGGAGTTGCTTAATGGTGGTAATGCATAATTGTAAAATTATGGATTCATTTCTTTGGATAACATTATTTGCATGGAATCTGCTTTAAACTTGAACGAATAGCTTGTATGGAAAGATGTTGAAGATTGTAGCAATAGTGCAGGGGTTTATGCACATGATTTGCCCTGCACGTGACTGACCCCAACTCTGTTCTTGGTGCTATATGTAGTCATTTGAGCACTGCCAGGAGTAACCTGTGAGTAGAGAGCTAGGACTATGCCCTGAGTGTGGCCCCAAACAAATAAAAAGATGGTGAGAATGAATCCCTTTCTCCCTATACCTCTGCGTCTTAGCTGTGGAGATAAGGGTATACCTAGCATTCTTAGGAGGTTGTGTCTACATGTTTGAGCCCATAGTGCAGAGTCAATGAGCTGATCTGTGATGTACGAGGGTGGCCTTTGTTTCTGGGTCTGGGGTGGGTCGTCTATACCTGTCTGGTTGGCCCATCAGGTAGACTGAACAGGCAGTGGTGCTCAAGGAACTGAAGCCTGGAGGAAGTTCAGAGGGCATGACCTGAAAATATGGCCCCAACCTAGAGTGAGTGTGAGCATGACCATTGCTGGGAGGCCAGGCAGGGTCAGTGGGCACAGGGAAGACTCAGGACTTGCTGGAAATTGCAGGAATCCCACAGTGATGCCTGGCTTCTCAGTGACCTGTGATGTGTGACTTTGAGTTTCTGAGTGAGAGCTAGAGTGAGTGTTGGGAGTTGAAGCTGGACGGAGTCTGAGCTGGTGAAGGCCTGTCACTGACACAGGTTACAGTGTCTTAGGTGTGACAACTGCTGCAGGCATCTTGCTCCTGCACTAGATTCCCCAGGAATTGTTTATTTCTGTGCTTTTTTGTTTAGATTTAGAAGTCTTAATCTAGGGTTATATAGGGTAACATAGGATTAAAGTACATAAGTTGTATGCAGCTGGCCACGATTTAGTCCTTAGCACCACATGGTCTCACAACATGTAATTCTGGAGATCCCCTAGCTCTGTGGGGGTGGCCTGAGTAATCCCAAACATCCCATTCTGGGGTTGTCCATTGAACTACTGATCTAGTTGGCTGAAAATTGCTGTGACGTTCCCATGAGTCTTCTTTGAGCATTGCTTAGGCAACTCCCCAACCTTAAAAAAAAGAAATAGGAAAAGGTTTATATATCACTAATATCAGAGTTTAGATGATAACTATAAATGATGACTCATTTATAGAGTAGTTTGAAGTTAGATAAATTCCTCTGTTTTTATTTTTCTTCATCAGAATTACAGTAACTATTAGAGGTTTGTTAGGATTCCATATAATGTATTTGTTTTTGTTTCCTTAACATTTGCATTTGAATTGCATTAACTTTCTGCATTGCTCTTAAAAGTAAAGTCATCACATGGCTGTTAGTTTTTCTCTTGCTTGTGTGTGGAAAGTCTTTTCATCTCTTTCCCCTAATTCATGATAGAATTTTTTTGGCGGGGGGCCATACCCAATTTGGGGAGGCATATCCAGTGGCACTCAGAAATTATTCCTGGCTCTGTGCTCAAAAATCACTCCTGGCTAGGGAGACCATATGGGATGCAAGGGATCGAACTGCTTACATCTTGGGCCAACTGTGTGCAAGCCTTATTGCTGTGCTACCACTTTAGCCCCATGATAGAATTTTTTGTACATAGCATATAATCTCACATTCACCACCGAAAGTTACTTCTTTCCTCCACCTTCTTATCCATTTGTTTTTGTGCCACACCCAGTGATACTCAGGGGTTACTCCTGGCTCTACGCTCAGAAATCGATCCTGGCAGGCTTGGGAGACCATATGGGACACCGGGATTTGAACCACCGTCCTTCTGCATGCAAGGCAAATGCACCACCTCCATGTTGTCTCTCCGGCCCCAAGGATGGAGATTTTTCTTAAAATACCAGCACCCACAAATCTGCTATACTGCCATACATGCACCACACTCACTAGTCTTATTTATTTAAGACAACAAATGGCGACCGAACTCTGACTTGAATCCTGGACCCAAAGAAAACAGCGATGATGGTGAGATTTCTGCTTTTCAGTTTACTTTTGGCTCTTTCCAGATGGACTGAGCCGAAAACCCTGAGCCACTTGCAGCTATGTTCAAAGATGGCCGCGACCTTTTCCAGGGGTATATGGGCCTTTAAAACAGAAGAGGGGAAAACTTGCATCACCCCCATCCATGGCTCAGAACTGAAACTGTGTTGCCAAAAATCCTTTTCCAAAAAAAACTCATCCTCCCCAAAAACTGGAGGGCCTTAATTGGAAAAGGTTCAGAAAGAAAAAGCTGCTACAAGTGGACTGATTTTCTAAGAATGACCTTTGACTTGAATTTGGACTTCGACTTTGAAAATTTCGAACTGAACTTTAAACTTAAAAAACTTCAAATTTGGGGGCCCGAGAGATAGCATGGAGGCAAGGCGTTTGCCTTTCATGCAAAAGGTCATCGGTTTGAATCCCAGTGCCCCATATGGTCCCCCGTGCCTTGCCAGGAGCAATTTCTGAGCAATGGAGCCAGGAGTAACCCCTGAGCGCTGCTGGGTGTGACCCAAAAACCAAAAAAAAAAAAAAACCAAAAACAAACAAAA
>PVKC010041239.1:0-12181 GCA_004027635.1 Crocidura indochinensis | reverse complement strand
ATTTGCCCTCCCCATTTTCCTAGTGTTCCTTTCCCTAATTTACGCTTCTACCCCCATCCTGCCTCAGTAGCAAGCTTCCTGCTATAGATAAGTTCTCTTGTCCTTTGTTTCTATTGTCCTGGACATTTGATATTCCTCTCTAAGATTTTCTTATACCCCATATATTAGAGAGGTCATTCTGAGACCATTCCTCCTCTTCTGACTAATTTCACTCAACTAAATACACTTATTTTCATAGTTCAATACTTAAACATTTAAGAAATAGCTAAAATCCTTTAGTATATACAACCAAATCTTGTAGGATTGAAGTTTCCCAAGGGAATTCCAGCTCTGGAGCCAGAGCTGATGGCTAGTGGTCCCAGGAAATTTGTAAATATTTTGACGATATCCTTTTACCAGCTTATAAAACAAACACTTAAAAATTGTTGCAGATAATTAAATAAAATGGGCTTCTCCACACAGTTAATTTTACTAATTCAACGAATGAGTATTGTCTTCCACAGTGTTGCAAAGAAGAAAAACAATCTTGGAATGATGCACAACTCTAATGCATTATGGGAAGCTTCCAAGTGGATGCCCCGAATGGCTCCCTTCCCAATTTTCCCACCCTACCCCCAAGGACCTAGGCAGCTCTCCAGATTCCTCAGGGTCAACTGAGATAAATACTGACATGACAGGGAAAAGCCCTTTGTAGCTTCTCAGATCCCTTTGTTGGGAAGTAGGTCTTAAAGTCAGATCAAGGTCATTGCCAACTAGAGTAGGCTGGAGAATATGTGACAGGTTTAGCCTCAGAATTCACTGAGGGAGCTGTCCTGAACAACTCTACTGCCCTAGCTCCAAGAAATTCATGTGCTTGTCAGCACTTTGCCTAGGCTCTGGACTTGAAAATTTTTAATTAAGACAGCAGCACACAGAAAAATATATCTCTAAAAGGATCACAGGAAGTTCTTATCTTTTGACTCTTCTCCAAGACCAGAAGTCATGGAGGTCAGGGAGCAGAAAGCAGAACATCATTTCTTTCAAGAGCAATTGCTAAGAAAGTGAAGAAGGAAGCAATGATGGATGGAAGGAAGTTGGCAGGATGAAATTTACTCTTTACAGTGCGAGCACCTTCCTCCCATTTGCTAAACACAGTCTCACAAAATTATAGATATACTGCCCTGTGGGAAGGATGGAACCTGGGGAGCTACTTTGAGTCCTGGTTTGGTAGGCTTGGAGGACCAGACTTTTCCATAAGAGAGGCTCTGTTTTTCCTTCTTGGTTAGAAGCAGGGGAAACAACTCTTCACTGTAGCTTTGCATGAAGATGGCTTATCAGAAATTGAAAAGAAGTCAGAGGGTTAAAGTACATTCTTGTATGTGCTGGAACTGTATTTAATCACCAGCACTGCATTACAAAGAACATCTAATATTCTAAGATGATCATATAGGCAATCAGTACTAGCCAAAGGAAAACAAAGTTAATATGTATAAGAGCATCCCATGTACCAATTCTTCTGTAGTTTGCTTCAACTCAAGAAGTATTTTGTGATAAGCCACAGTGTCCCAGAATGAAAGTTTCCTTGTGGGTTTTTTGTGCTACAGAATTTGATAGTGTTTCGAGCCTCCTGTCAATATCAGGAGACAGTTGTTCAGTCAGCTGTCATGTTTAACAATGATTCCAAAAGAAAGGCAAGTCTAATGAAAATACCCATATTATAGAAAGTCGGAGCTTTTTCTTTACTGGACTCTCTGGACAATTTTCCACTTGAGTGTTTAGACACTTGAGTGTCTTTACAGTTGTGACTTTAGCACTAGAAACTACTCCTGAGTGTAGGCTGTTTTTGCACCCTGAATCATTCCTAGCCTTCCCTCCTCCTGTTGGAGCAGATGAAACTCTAGCTTACACAAGATTGTGCCCTCCGTTGATTCGTCAGAGGTGCTAAATCATGACAGTCTGACTCTCACTTAGTGTTTGCATCGAGACCTTTCTTCTGATTAATTTTATTAAGCTATGAAAGTAAATTGGGAAGGGATTTTTTCCAATATTGAAGCTAAATGAAGGCTCTTCTTTTATATATAATGCAGAATATATAAAAAATATCTTGCTCTGTTTACTTCCTTACTCATACGAGTTGTATTTCTAAGATTTCTAGCCCACTTAGATTTCAGATCTAATAACTAAATTTTCTCAGGGGGCAGACATTCCTAGAGAATGGAGATGTTTTGTGTATGTGTGTGTTTGTCTCTCTGTGTGTATTTACTCACACTTGGGAGAGCAGATAGACTGGTGATGATTTTCCAGTGATGATCTCAGATGCCCTATATAGCGGACTTAGTAAATTTCGATTCTTATAACAAATTGTTCCATTCACAGCACTAATAGCTGTGAGGCATGTAAAATCAGGCTATTGAGAAAGAAATGTGATTCTCTTCTTCATAGCTTCATCCTGTCTGGGCATTTACATATTCTATGTGGACATACACTTTTGCCTTCCATGAAACACTAAATTCCCCAAGGGCGAATTATTTTCATTTAACACAAGATTAGAGAGGCAAAGGCACCTCTGGTAAATTGCCATTCCTCATAATCAAGCCATTCTGCTCTCTTGAAAATTGATTCTAGAGCTGCAAGATTTTGATTTTTTATTTTTTGAAAAGGAATATAATCATTTGAAAGTTTGTCAAAGACTGAAAGGTAGTATATTTTGACACACCAATCCAGTAACTAATCTGTTTTCTAATAAACAATCAGCAATTCACTAACATGTCATCAGCACTTGGTGAACTCAGGAAAGGGGATGAGTTGCCCAAGACGTTAATGAATACACCAAAAATCATTAGCTGATCAATACTTCTGAGTTATTTTCATTGAGCTGATAGGTCTGATACATTAAAGCTGACATTCTACATTTGTCAAGATCACAGTGCAGTTTTTTAACAGTAGAATGGGCTGCTAAAAATATTCCTTGGAAGACAATCTGAGCAACAGAACTTCTGCACCCTGGCTGCAGACTGGAGCTCCAGGACCTTCCGTGTGACAGTCACACTGCTGCTACTTCCCCACAATCAGAAATCTGCATGACAACCTATCACAGACTTGTGTGTTCCACTTTCTAGGTTGTTTTTCTTAAAAGGTGAAAGTGGGAAATGCCCATGAGCTACTGGGGCAAGCAACTCAGGGACACTTTCTTAGGGTAGAGACTTTCTCAGGGTGGCTTGGCCACAGCTACAGTGTCTAGCCCTTAGTGATCCTCAGGCAACCTCAGTGAAAAGAATGACAGTTGCCAATAGAGGCACACCCTTGTCTCCAGAGGGTGGAAGACAGTAGTATGTAAAGGGAGAGACTGAGGAAGTCACTGTGCTATCTAACAAGGCATAACAGGGAAGTTGGTGTGTCCAGCTTGCAGCCACAGTGTGGGAATAGGTAGGTAAAGCCACATACAACCATTACAGTTGTTTGAGCGTGTGTAGATAAAACCATAAAATATTACAATTATTTGTGAGAATGTGTGCATGAGTGTATGTGCACGTATAGTTGTACAAACCAGCCAGAATAGTTTCTGTCAGAGAAAAACCAAAGGCTACCATTACAATTGTGTGTGTGTGAATGTGTGAGTACAAATATACACAACTACTCCGGAACATTTACCACCAGCAGGGAAACCAGAGGCCACCATTACAATTGTATATGTGTATGCATGTGTGTGTGTGTGTGTGTGTGTGTGTGAATGTGTGTACAAGTATATACAACCACCCAGGAACAATTAATGCCAGCAGGGAAGCAGTACCACTGTGTGTAGATGCCACAACCACAACCACATTCAGCAAGCTCAGAATAGTAACTTTCTGGAAGACAGAGTGCTGAGCAGCTTCTGGGCCATAGAATAGGCCAGACTCTCCATCACTGTCCGTTTCTGAAGGAGGGAGCGGAACCATTGCTCCCATGTGATACTTCATGCACTCCATTCCTTCCTGGTGGCCCACCACTGCATTACTCCTCTCCGGAGAGATGAACTTCTTGAACAACACAGGGTTCCTAGAGTTCCCACTTATCTCAGTTTATAACCTCCCACTCCAGATTGTTTTAGTCTTAGTGTGCTGGTCTGTGAATTCCCAGTTTTTGCACCCAGGTCATCATCATTCACCCCCAGCACTGTGGTCCCTAAGAACAGATGGATCCTTCCTCTAGTCCCCTGATAGGGAGACCAGATCTCTCCTTAACCACTGCCCCCAATCCCCGGAGTTGAATTACTGACTTTACAGGAGCAGCAGGAGAAATTCTATTTGTCATCAATTTCTCTTTGGAGATTCGGGCGCAGAAAACTGCAGACAAGCCTCTGCTTTGATGGCTCACTCCTCCCTGTCTCTTTTTTGTTCTTTATCTATTTGAAGTGACAGTGATCAGAGCCACAGCGGGACAGGGCTCTCTGGAGAAATCACCTTCCCCCTCCCTATTGACAGATCCCTCTGTTCTGCACCAGATGGGGGCTCAGTTCCAGCGCTGTCCTCTGAGCCTGGAAGGAGTCACCAATTACACCTCTTGAGCCCCTCAAATCTGAAGCCACTTTAGAGTGTCTGTTCTGATTAGGCAGGATGAGAGGCAGCGCATCCCCCCGACACGCCCTGCTCCCCGGTCTCAATTTTCTCTCTTGCCTCCACCAGGTGCGAGAGGTGTGAGCGGAGCTTCACGCAGGCCACCCAGCTGAGCCGACACCAGCGAATGCCCAATGAGTGCAAGCCAATCACTGAGAGCCCCGAATCAATCGAAGTGGATTAACGGATTGACTGGTTGGAATTAAACTGCAAGGAAAAGTCATGATTAAATGTCACGGACACTTAAGCAAAACCAAAGATTTCCTCTGAGCAACTCTCAATCAGTCCCAGAAAACCAAAAGCAGTAATAAAATAAGTAAGATGTTAGAAGATATTGATCCCGTGGTGGAAGTCAGACCAGGAAAGAGATTATTTATTTATGACTAGGGATGAGACTTATTTCAGCGAACAGCTAACCTGGAATGGCTAACACTTCCAGTGTGACCATGTATTTGCTTTGTTTCTAAAAAGCTTTTTTTAAAAAAAAAAAACCTGTTATTTAATACCAAAGGAGGATTAAGTGGGCTCCTTTGCTCACCATTGGGACTGAGAATGCACAGCGACTTGTTTCTCGTGGCACCTTTGTTGAGTAGCATGATTCGAGGGGAACCCACTGTACAGCCCTGCTTCCTGCTGTTTTGGTTCAACTTGGCCTCACTTGGTGGCCTGGCGGAGACCTGGGAATTGAGAACCTTTGAGAGGCCTGCTCAGTCCTCAGCCCCAAAGGCTTCCACTCCTGGGATTTTCCCATGCTCACTTCTCACACACTTTTCACAAGGCTCCTTCCACCCAGCATTCTGGAACTGATCTAGAAGAGCCTGTAAGAAGAAGAAGAAGAAGGAGAACAAAAGAAAAAGGAGGAGACTAAAATCATTTCAAGGTC
The DNA here is from genome assembly GCA_004027635.1 of Crocidura indochinensis. Lineage (NCBI taxonomy): Eukaryota > Metazoa > Chordata > Mammalia > Eulipotyphla > Soricidae > Crocidura > Crocidura indochinensis. Next base: position 6,724 of record PVKC010041239.1, on the reverse strand, counting down.
CAAATTCCTGGAAGGGAAAAGGGGGAAGGGAACTTCATTTGTTGGATCAAGATTTCAGGAACCTTTTACAATGTATGGAGCTTCATAATAGGGTATATTGTTCCAAAGCAGCTAGTGGAAAAATTTTGTTTTCAGTAACATTTTAGCTTAAAAATATGAAAATAAAGTTCTTCAGTATGAGGCTGACTGTATAATGTATTAGACTGCAAGTAATTTTTGTGGTGTGTTGGTGAACATGTTGACCCATGTGAGCAAAACCTGGGCCAAGCTTCATGACCAAATGGTTCTTTGGGGACAATTTCATCTTCTTTCCTCATACAGGAAGGCCTATTTTCATTTCTTATGTGGGGTGAACTCTTACCAACAAAGTGTTACCATAGCCTAGGCACAAGAAGCAACAGAGAGCATTTTTTAATTGATTGCCCAGTAAAACAGCCATTTTTATCTGTAGGACTCATCCTCTCTAACTCTGGATATTTGTCTCTTCTCCACTTGATCCTTTGAAAACTTTGGAGAGACAAGGAAATGAATATATAACTTTTTCTTGCTAGTTGGTAGGTCAGTGATGGTGCTGGATACAGTTGCAAAAACAGTGCCCTTGGCCACAGTTCATTTTCTCCTCTAGCATCTTTGCTGAGACACATGACAGTTGACTTTAATGGCCAGTATTGATATAGATATAATTTTTGACTCATACTTAAGAGCACCATTTTATAGATCTTCAGTGGAAAACATAGCCTTTTAGCCATCCCTGACAACCAAGAGCTCAGGATGGACTACTAAAAGTTATGGATACAGGGCACAGGAATATGACTATGTTTAATTCTCTAAAATTTTCCTTGCCTTCTAATTTGTTTTCTCTTAGTACCATCTGTGCAATATGATGATTGAAAGTATTCTTTCTGGTAGATTGCAATGTGTTTTGCTTGTGTAGTTCCTTGCCCAAAAAGCTGGGGACAGTTGCCAACCATTTTTGAAATAGGGAAGGGTACAAAGAAGTATGTAGCTGTATCAATCCCAAACTGGAAGAAAGTGGCAAATGAACTACCTTGATGGCCTGCTGATTCATGCATTGAGGTTGAAGTATGTGATTAGAAGTTTTGAAAATGATCCTAAGAGACTCACCTGATATTCATGGTTCTCATAGTCATTTGTTTTGAGAGAAATTATCTTAGCCTCATTTCTCCATAGCACCCCTTCCCATTCTGTAATTTCCCCAACATAGGAAAGGGGAGCTGCTTTTCCTTTGTCATCTCCCTAGAGGACTGCCCTGACAGTGTTACATGCTCTTGAATAGCCTACCCAACTGATCCAAGACCTCTTTATGAAGCAGGCCTCTTTCTACAAATTGGCACAGAGCACTGAAGCAGGCCACCAGGCCCCAAATACTCTTAATGGCAGTGGTCACTGGACTGGGTATGGGTCTTTTCCCCGACAACCTAACAATTGCTTTAACATAATTTCTTTTCAAAAATGGGGACATGAGCCCTGTGAACCTTATAGGTGGGTGGTCCAAAAACTGTTGTTCAATTGTTTCCCTGCCTCCTTTATATGCAATTGCCATCGTGAAGCCTAATGCAGAGGGAATCAGGTCAGACTTATTCAAATCACTTATAAAAAGGAAGGGGTGTTTTAGATAAAAAAGAAAGACCCTAAAATTAGGAGCTGGAGCGAAAGTACAGATAGGTAGAGCATTTGCCTTACATACAGCAGATCTGGGTTTGACCCCCAAACACGCCATATGGTTCCCTGAGCTTGCCAGGAGTAATTCCTGAACACTACTGGGTGTGGTCCAAAAATGGAGAAAAAAAGAGATCCCAAAATTGAATTGGCACTTGGCTCTTGAGTTAGTCCCTCTGAGCCCTTTTGTATACACGATAATACTTGTTTATTGAATTTCAAGAAAAGACTTCTAGCATGTGCTTGTTTGTCTCTCTACAAGTTTAAGCCCAAAGGTGTGACACATTAAAGTTGAGGTGCAGGAAATGATGAGTGGAACTACAAGTATATATTTCTAGAAAAATTTTAGCAACCATAGGCAAGCTGAATATTTCCCCCAAGATATGTGCATGAATCTTTCTGAGTTCCTTTATTTGAGTTGCCTTTTATTTAAAAAGATTTTCCCTTCCCTTAGGGAAGATGTTTTTATAGTTATTGTATGCACAATTAAAGCTGTAAAATTTTATCTTGTATGATTTATATAATGTGATTAAATTAGTAAATATTTATTGAATGTCCTGAAGCCTTATGGGGGCTGGGAGTATGGAGAGATTGTTTTTCACAACTGAAAAAAAAAAAGATGCCTCTTTGGGCTCTTATTGCTTAGAGTTGTCCTTTGAAACATTTTCATTCTAGTTCTATAGGTAAAGGTTTACAAACATTTTGACCAGCTCATAACTGCTTTCATTGGTTGATTGGATTATTGTTTTATTCATTCAGATATTTTATTATGTTCATCATAGCAGCATTATTTAAGTGACTGTAGGAAAAAAGCTTGTTTTCTTGTCTTCTTAGAAGTGGCTGACTGTAGTACTGGGTCTAAACTCTGGGCTCTGACCCTTTATGGGATGATGTAACTGAAGGTGGGGTGAGAGATCATGAAAAAGTTGGCAATAGTAAAAAGGTTTCTAAATATGGTGTGGCCAAAAATTAATGTGAAATCAACTCCAAAATAAATCTAGTAAATCCATTGCTAGTGATTCTGGCAGTGCCTAGCCCCCAAACACACCGCTGAATATTTTGAGTGAAAAGGCATTGTGAGGTTGCATGTCTTGGGTAAAAAGCTCCTATAGTGATGGGAAAGCATTTAAGAAGCTCTGCTTTAGACCATTCTCGTGGAAGTTCCTGAGATTATGCTGCAGCTAAAAACCTAATGGATGTCAGATGTCAACTCAGCTGGAGACCAGAAGGCAGCAAATTTCAAAGCAAAGCAAGGTATACAACTGGACTGTCTCTGGTTGTCTGGTTGGACTGCAGGCTTTTAGCAACTCCATGAAGAGACCAGGACTAGAAGACTAGAGCTAGGATCTTGGAGAGTTTATGATTCTAATCTCTTGGGATAAAGCAACAAATGGCAACAAGGAGGTGCTGGGGAGGGAGCTCTGTTGACTCACCCTGACTCTGAGGGTTCTTGCTAGGGCTCTGCCTTGACCTTGCAACTCTGAGTTCAGTCTGGGCTGTGACCACCAAAAGACCACTCAGAACTGCTAAGAGCAAAGTCATCTCTGGCTTCCAAATAACCATGATTTGAGTAAGTCTTGTAAAATCTAGTATTGGATTACTTAAACAGTAAAAGTACATGATCACTATATTTGTGTTGTACTAATTTGAAAAAGCAGATGAAGGATCTTGTGAATTGTCCCAAGAAGAGAGCCTAGTGCTTCTCACAAAGTAGCATTCAGAGAGGCTAGGAGCCCCTTCAACATAAGGGCCCAAGAATGTGTTGCTGCTCAGGTTCTATAGTGTCAGGGATTAACTGGACCACCTCACTGGTGCTCAAATGCCTCAGAGGGCCACACCCAGCAGTGTACAGAGAACACCAGGGCTGTACTCACCATGCTTGAGGGGTCACCTGGTGCCTTGGATGGAATCAGTGGTTTGTCAAATATAGTCATATACTTATCCCCATATTACCTCTATAGCCCCTTATTTCTCCTTATATGTAGTCAGTGTTTGATATTTAATCAGGCAAACATGAAATTTGATTTTGAAAAAGAAAAATTATGTCATAAAATAGGGTAAATGCTATTGAATATTGTTCCTTACACTGAGCTACAGCCACTGTAATTTATATTTGAGAAAATTTGTTGAATCCATTTTAATGGAAAATAAAACATGCTTTTTTTTTACATGTTGATAAGGTCACTGATAGACAATAAGGGTGACTTAGATTCTGTCATTAGTTTCAGACCCATTAATTCACAGTGCTTAATGCAGGTAATCCACTTTAATCCTCAGCAATTATCAGACACTTGTTTTCCCTACTTAATTTTCACAGCCATTCTACCTTCTCTGCAAAACCACATGATAGTAACTTTAAAAAGGAAAAATATTTTCTTACTAGAAGCTGCTTCTTGAGATCAAGAGATTTTTGAAATGGACATGGGTAAAGCCTGCTGATAAAATGTGGTTGTGTTATGTTAGCATAGGTTAATATACCCTTCAAGCAGTTATCATTGTAGTTTGTAGTTGTCATTTTCCATTCTGAGTTTTTCATCTTCAAAGATGGACAGAGGAATACCAAATGCCTCCTTGCTTCCAAGCACTGTTTTTTGTTCTTTTAAACATGCATGTGTTTTGTAAACACACTACAAGGGGAGAGAATCAAAGATCTGATTCACATTAGGACACATGACTAGGCAGATCATGTTGAACACTGGCCAACGGAGAAAGGCTGGGCTTGAGTATTATTGACCTGTAAACACACTTCCTGGATAGGGTTAAGTGGAAAATAATTTATTTTGTTGTTCTGATCACATGCTGAAAAAGTAACATTTTAAGCATTGTAGGAATCACTATATTAATAGTATGCATTAATAGTCCATTAATAGTATGCACTCACATTGTTAGTTTCATGAGCTCAAGAGTGGTTATAGGTTTATTTTGTGAGTGGCACCAATCATGTCTTGACCAATATGAGGTATTCATGTTGTTCCATGTTCTCAGTGGAATGGTTGAAAAAGTTGGTTCACAATATTTCTTCATGAGCCTACCTATTTTGCAGAGCAACTCATTACACTGGGATTCAGACCACAGTATGTACTGCTTGTCTCCAATCCAAATTTCACAGGCGCTTCTATTTGTCAAGATGATGAGTACTTTCCCCCATCAGTTAAAATGGTAGGCTCCAGCTGGTATTTCCTGTTTCCTGCCTTGCAAAACATCCCCCCAAAAGCTTGGCACATCATCCTGATTTAAAAAAATTTTTTTGGAGAGAGACTTCAACAGTTTGGAGGTAGATCTCTGCTGCAGAACTCTTTTTGGATCAGAAGAACCCTGTCACAACAGTGCATGTCCAGAGAACTGTCAACTTAGATCTGCTGTAAAAGCTCCTGGTCTCTTGTGGAATCAGATTTGGACATCTTTGAAAGATCAGAAGCCAAAAAGGCCCAATCTCTGTAAACTTGGCATGTTTCATTTTGTTTTGTTTTGCTTTTTAACTAGGTAGTAAACATATTCGGGTTTCTCCCAACTTGGAGAGAGTGGAGGGGAAAAGAGGCAGACTTATTCTGGAAAGTTGAGTAGTCTGTGAGAGAAGCTTTCCCTGTTCAACATGGTGACTCAGATGTTGAGGAAAAACTTGATTCAGAGCCACAAAGTTATTTTGGAAATAAAATGTCTTCAGATGAGTTCAGTGGGTTGGTGGCAACTAACTAGGTGATATCCCCCAATAGGAGTGTGATATGATATTTAGATACTATCAAGGCATGGTTTGAATTTCCTGTTGGTAAATTTACACTGACACTGTTTTCACTGCTGTACAAAGATACTCCCCCTCCAATTTTCACTCAATGAAATGGCAAAACTCAGTGTTCCATTTCAGTTCTCTTTGGGATTGTTTTGTTTTGGTTTGGTTTGGTTTGGTTTGGGCTACACCCAGTGGCGCTCAGGGGTTATTCCTGGTTATGCACTCAGAAATCATTCCTGGCAAACTCAAGGGACCATATGGGATACCAGGGATCGAACCTGGGTTGACTGTGTGCAAGACAAATACCCTACCTTCTGTGTTTTCACTCCAACCTGACTCTCTGGAATGTTTCTCACAGTCTAGAGCAGGGGTCCTCAAACTACGGCCCGAGGGCCACATATTGTATTTGTTCCCGTTTTGTTTCTTCACATCAAAATAAGATGTATGCAGTGTGCATAGAAATTTGTTCGTAATTTTTGTTTTTACTATAGTCTGGCCCTCCAGTGGTCTGAGGGACAGTGAAATGGGCCCCTGTTTAAAAAGTTTGAGGACACCTGGTCTAGAGAATGCATCAAAAATCATAGCAAGTACTGAGAAGGGCTCTTGCTCTAAATACTTCTGGTAGAACAGGCCAGAGATAGGGTTCAATTGATAAAATAATAATAGATAAAATCAGAAAATAAAATGGGGTAGGTAGGTCACAGAGAGCCTTAAAAGGCACTGTAAGAACTAGACTGTTTGCTCTGAAGGAAGTAAGGGGAAAGCTGGACTGGAGCATAGGCGAATATGACGTGACTGAATAAGCTCATGCTAACTACTCAGTTGAGAATAGATAAAGATGGGCTGAGATGGAGATGAATCTCAATACATGGAAGAGGTGATGCTGTGTTTCATGCAGGTGGTAGATATGAAGGCAGCAGAAAATGAAATCTAAGCTCAGATGAACTGGATGTGAGATGTTAGAGATAACTCCAAGGTATTTTTGGCTAAGCAATATAAGGTAAAGATTTTTGTATAGGAGTTCATCTCTAGTCTTAAATTGCTTCCCTTTCCTGTAAGCATCAACAGTGTCCCCTTAGAATAGGGATAAAAATGACCACTCAGGCAAAGTAGTGCCCTGGAAAGGTGGATATTCTCATGTGTGGCCAGGCATTGCTCTGTGCCACTCCACGATGTCCCATTGTCTGGAGGGACAGTTGCTAGTGTTGTTTGAGTAAAGTGAAACCATGTTCCAAAATAGTTCTATCCTTCCCTAGTCTCCCTTCCTTTCTTTCTTCCTTTCTTTCTTTTCTCTTTCTTTCTTTCTTTCTTTCTTTC
>PVKC010041238.1:0-12152 GCA_004027635.1 Crocidura indochinensis | reverse complement strand
GAAATAATTACATTTTGAACTGTCCTAATAATGAGAATATATGAGGGAAATGGAGAGCCTGTCCAGAGTACAGGCGGGGGGTGGGTGGGAGGAGGGAGATTTGGGACAATGGTGATGGGAATGTTGCACTGGTGATGGGTGGTGTTCTTTACATGACTGAAACCCAAACACAATTATGTATGTAATTAAGGTGTTAAAAAAAAATAAAATGCCAACAAAGACCGCCAAAATTTTTTGTATCCAGTTAGATGATTTTATGGACCACCAGAAAGCATGCCAGAATGTAGGCTCACGTGCTCTTGAGACATACACAGTACAGAATCAGCTTATTGTACCAGAACTTCTGTGCAGAGAATATAGAGCTCCATACAAATATATATTTTCAGTATCAACACATGGAATTTGTTGAAAATGTGATGGAGAAAACCACTGGGGAAGAGATCTCACTTCATTTGAGTTTTAAGAAACTGGAGAAGAGAAAAAACCCAGACCTCATAAACCATGGGTAGGTGAATTGTGGAGAATTCATCCACTATCATAGGGATAACGGAACTTTGCTTGGCCCCACTCTCTAGAGATTGCCACCTGGACCTTGCCCACAATGCAATGGAAGAGATCATTGGGCAAGAGATTTCACCAACAACCACAGGTATTGGAAAAATGGGCATGGGATCAATCCCAGGTTCAACAATCAGGGGGCCCAATTTATTAAGGCCTACAACAGGGGTCTCAAATTCACAGCCCGCCGGCCATTTGTGGCCCTCCGTACAACATTTTGTGGCCCACGGCCGGCCTTCAAATATTGCAGTATTCGCAATTATTCGCTTACTGAATAATGGCAATAAAAACCGCATTAGTAAGAAAAAAATCGCATTAAACATTCTCAAATCCCGAGCAGTTCCATTCGGGTGTGCAAATGTTTAATGTGAATTTTTTGTGATTTTTTTCTTACTAATGTGATTTTTTAAAGCAAATAATTGCGAATACTTTGTGCCTAGCACAGACGTCATTTCAGCTGCTCCTGCCTGCTTTCTCATTGTGTGTGTGTGTGAAATCCCTTATGCAGCCCTGCCTCACCCCGACTTTGCCTCCTGTGGCCTCCAAGTAAATTGAGTTTGAGACCCCTGGCCTAAAACAAGTAAGTTTGTTGTAACCCACCACCACAATAGTGCTGCCTTAGATATTTTTTACCCTGACACCATCACAATAACATTAGCTCAATGACTATACAAATTCAAATATGGAATAATGGGATTAATACCACTAGGCACTGTAGGCCTATTCTTAGGAAGACCTCAAAACATACATGACTTTCAGAAGCTGCTGAGAAACATTAATTGGTCTGTCCCTCTCTTGATATTACTAACTGAAAACTTAACAACATTTTCCTCACTTTAGAAAGAGACTCTGCCCTGGATATTTCAAGATAATTAATTACAAGGACTCAGAATAAATTGGAAATGTTTTATGGACCAGGTCCAGAACTTTCCAGAATCTTTCTCAGTTTAAACCTGGAGAAAAATTATGGATTTACTTTTGCAACACCTGTCACTAACTGCTCCAACTGCCTAATTATCAGGTCTGTTAGAGTGGATTTATTTACATAACACAAAACCATGCACTATTGTACCATATTCGGAACTAATAAATGCTCTAATAATTAAAGGAAGATTCTGAGAGCACACTTTACTGGAATATGGCCCCCCCCAAAAAATTGACTTAATATTAGCTCTCAGTGATGTTCTTACGAGCTTTGGTTGACTTCTCAGATTACTCTTCTCCCACTACCCACAGTGAAAAACTTCACTTTTTCAGAGGGACTTCCTTTGTGATCTCTTCCATCATTAATACCTCTCCTATTCCCGTTATGATAGCATTTTATATTGGTGGCTCATCCTCAGTGAAATGTTGGATCTTGACTCATCCTGGACCACAGTAGTGTGTATTAAATAATTCATCCCAACAAGTGGAACTTGTGTCTTTGATTTATTTACTGTATGACATTCTGGCCATTTAATATTATGGTAACTCAGACTACAAATTGGCATTTTTTCCCTGGTATTGTCCCCATCTCCGTAAATGATCACAACCTTGTGGTTCAAGATTTGCTTTAAAAACTGCAATCTATTTACAGAAGTACTCCAAGCCTATTTTCATCTCTCATGTAAGATATAAAATATCATTCTGGTATCCCTGATTCAATTGCTTTAAGAAAGAAATCAGCTGATCATGTAGTAATGTCAATACATAACTCACTTTTAGAAAAATGTAATGTTCTACACACAAATACTCATCACCTTCATGTACACTATTGCATCCTATTCAGATGCTAAGCCAGACAAATAGTCTGTACTTGCTATATTTGCTCTTCTTTGCATTGTACTCCTCATGTGACCAAAGCTAACTCCCAAGGTCCACAGGCAAATAAATTATGGAAAATGGATACTAATCATGTTAAGCTCTTTTCATACAAATCATTTATACAGATTGATACTTATTCTTTTTTTGTTTGTTTGTTTGTTTGTTTGTTTTTTGGGCCACACCCAATGACGCTCAGGGGTTACTCCTGGCTATTTGCTCAGAAGTCGCTCCTGGCAGGCACAGGGGACCATATGGGAACCGGGGGATCGAACCATGGTCCGTCCTAGGCTAGCATAGGCAAGGAAGCAGGCACCTTACCTCCTGCGCCACCTCCCAGCTCCCAACTTACTCTTATTTCATTTGGGCTGTCTGTCTGCATTCAGAAAGTGTTAAGAAAGACCTTCGCTTTTTTTTTTTATTACAATGCTTTTCTCTCATGGTGTTCCCAATCTGTCAAAACTGATAATGGTCCAGACTACATTACTAAAACTTTTAAATAATTTTGCATAGAATGGCAAATCAAACATATCACTGATATCTCTTTTAAGCCTCAAGTACAAACCATTGTTAAACATATCCATAAAACTTTCAAAACTCAATTATTTAAAAAACAGAAGAGGGTTATATATCCACATGCTTCCCTATCCTTAACATTATTTCTCTAAAGTTTTAAAATCACCTCAATGAGTAACTTATACAGTTACTTAAAGACACTTTTAAGAAGATGTACACATTCAGAAAACAATTAACACACCTATCTGGATTAAAATTGACGAGGATTGGGGCTAGAGAGATAGAACAGTGGTAGGATGTTTGCCTTGCAAGCAGCTTAACCCAGGACCAATGTTGATTTGATTCCTGGCTTTCCATATGGTCCTGAGTGCCTGTCAGGAGCAATTTCTGAGCAGAGAGCCTGGAGTAACACCTGAGCACTGCCAGTGCGGCTCAAAAACCAAGAAAATTGACAAGAATTGGGTAGCAGGAAATCTAATCTATTCAAGGAAAATACTCTGCATGTATTTGTGCAGAAGACAGTCTAAAGAGAAACTCTGGGTTGAATTATTCCTCATCAGAAGTTGAAACCTCTGACTCTGAAAGGCTTTTAGTTTTTCAACACTTTAAAAAACATGTGAAAAAGCCTCATGCTTTCAAGAATTTTCAGCTACATTTTTACAGGAATCAAAATGTAGATATTTATCTTTTTTTTCAAAAAGAATAAAATTTTGCCATTTTCCCCTATTTTCTTTTAGGTAAAAATTAAAACTCTGGCAACCCATAGCACCACATGTCAGCAGAAAATAGTCAGATAATCTCAATGCAGAGTTTTCATTATTTTGAAGGAAGATAATTATCTTAAGTTTAGATTTTTATAAACCCCTACTCTTGGATCACTTTTAAAATACCATTTTTTTTTTTGTTTTTGGGCCACACCCAGTGACGCTCAGGGGTTACTCCTGGCTATGCGCTCAGAAGTCGCTCCTGGCAGGCACGGGGGACCATATGGGAACCGGGGGATCGAACCGTGGTCCATCCTAGGCAAGGCAGCAGGCACCTTACCTCCTGCGCCACCTCCCGGCTCCCTAAAATACCATTTTTTAGTGATCTCTTGATGTTTCAAATTTTGCTTTTAGGCTATTTTTATATTTGTTTTGGTTGCTTCTATAGATATTAAATAGATTTTCTTCTATGCCTTGTGAAACATGTTCTATTTTTAGGATATATATACTTTTCTAGTTTCTTGACAATGGAGGCCAACCTCCCACTCCCACCATTAGGGGTAAAAGAACTGCTTGCAACCAATTCACCACCTACTTGATTTGGCTTCTTTGACTGAGGACCTTTCTATTTTGGCCTGCAGAGGATCATTGATTTTCCTGACTTACCTGAGCTGATGATAAGTGATGATGAGCATGTTTTCAAGTGTCTGTTATTCATCTGCTGGTCTTCGTCATTTCTTCTTCTCATTTTTGATGTCTTTTTTAGGTTTTGATTGATTTGCATATGTTGAACTATCTTTGCATCCCTGGGATGAAACCTACTTGGTCATGATGTATAATATTTTTATTGTATTGTTGGTTTTGGTTTGTTAAGATTTTTGTTAAGGATTTTTGCATCAATGTTAATTAGTAATATTGGGCTATAGTGTTTTTTCTTGGTAGTCTATAGTTTTATTTTCTTGGTGGTTTCTTTGACTGATTTGGGAATGAGCATGATATTAGCTTCATAAAAGAATGGAAGTGATAGCACAGTGCTACGGTATTTGCCTTGCATACAACTGACATGAGTTCTATTCCTGGCACCCCATATGGTCCTCTGAGCCTGCCAGGAGTGATTTCTGAGCATAGACCAGAAGTAACCCCTAAGCAATGCTGACTGTGGCCCAAAAACAAAAACAAAGTAAAAGGAATTAGTGATGGTTCCTGTCTTAGCTATGTTTTGGAAGACTCTAAGGATCAATGCTAATAATTCTTGAATATTGAATAAAATTTACCTATAAACCCATCTGGTCCTTAATTTTTATTCTTGGGGAATTTCTTAATTACTGTTTCAATTTCCTTACTTGTGATTGACTTGTTTAGGCTTTCTACTTACTCCTTATTAAGTTGAGATAATGGTGTATTGAAATCTCCCACTACTTTACATTTTTATCCATATGTTTCTCTAGATTTGTGAGCAAAAGTCTTACATATTTTACTGGCTCCACATTTGCTGCATAAATGTTGATCAGATTAGTACTTTCTGGTTTAATGTTCCTCGGATCAATAAGTAGTGTCCATCTATGTCTCTGAGTAATTTCTTTTTTTTTTTTTTGGGTCACACCTGGCAGTGCTCAGGGGTTACTCCTGGCTGCATGCTCAGAAATTGCTCCTGGCAGGCACGGGGGACCATATGGGGCACCGGGATTCGAACTGATGACCTTTTGCATGAAAGGCAAACGCTTAACCTCCATGCTATCTCCCGGGCCCCTCTGACTAATTTCTTGAGGTTGAATGCAATTTAGTCTATTATATTTATGGCTGTCTCATTTTTCCTCAGTGGCATTAATTTCCATTCTTTATTTCCATTTATTTTCCATTCCTTTACTCTAAGCCTATGTCTAATCTTAACTGTTAAGTGTGTTTCATGCAGGCAGAAAATATCCAGATTTTATTTCCTGATCCAATCCTCTAGTCTGTGTCTTTTCATAGGAGAAGTTAGTCAGTTGACATTTAAGAAAATTATTGACAGAGAGGGTTGTTGTGTTGTTAGATTGTGTATGGTTGTTGTGTAGTTCATTGTCAGAACTGTGTGTTTTATTTGTGTAATTTATCTGAGAAGTTCATTTAGAGTCTGTTTGGTTAGTTCAAAATATTGAAATTTTTTCTGAGAATGTTTTTAACCCTCCCTTCCATGTATATGAGAGTTTTGATGAGTAGTGGATTCTAGGTTGAAAGTCTTTTTCACTTAGTAGTTTAAATATTAAGATCCACTTTCTTCTTGCCTGAATTGTTTAAAATGGAAAATATGATTTGATTCTTATATTCCTTCCTTTGTTCTTGATATTTTTTCTCCCTTATTGTCTTGAAAAATCCATCTCTCTCATTTTTGTCATTTGCGTTACTATATGTTTGGGTGTTGATCTGTTAGGGTTTATTTTGTTTGGTACTCTTTTTGCTTCTTGGATTTGTACAGTAGCCTCTTTCCAGAGAGTAGGAAAATTCTCTTATATTATTTCTCTCACTACTTGATGTTCTCCCTTACCTTTTTTCTCCTCTTCTGATATTCCTATAAGTCATATATTATTTCTTTTGAATTTTGTTCATTAAATATCTTATATTTTCTTCCAATGTTTTGTCTCTTGTTTATTGAATTTTTTGTTGTTGCTTTCTTTCATTTTGTCTTCAAGTTTATCCATGCTATTTTCTATGTGTGTGATTCTGCTATTATGGTTTTCTATCATGTATTTTAGTTCCCTTAGTTCCATTTGTAATGATTCTCTCATCTTCTGATAGTTTTCTTGAGTTGTTTGAATTGTTGTTCATCTATGGATTTCTTAACTTCTTTGTTAGTGAGTTTTTGAATTCCAATGCTAAGACATTAAATGCTGATATTTGGTCCTCATCTATAGGGTTCATACTCTTTGGAGAACTTGGAAATTTGCTAGGATTTCTCTTCGTGTCCACTGCTGATGGTGTTTTTCTTAGTTTCCCAATTGTTCTTTGCATTGACTGGGTTGGAAAGCTGGAGTTTCAGGGTGTTTTAAAAAAGTGGTTTCTTTGATTGTGGTTGAAGATATATCTGCTATTTTATATTTATTTATTCTAAGTAAGTGAGGTTGCTCTAGTATGATAGAAATGCTCCAACTAGATTGTTGGGTTGTTCTAATTTTGGAGCTGCATATTTTCTAAGGGAAAGAAACATTAGGCTTAATGTGCCTAGAACCATCTGGTATAAGATGAAGTGTCTGCAAGGTTTGTGGTGCAGTGGGACTATGGGCTTTCTTTCTGTGTGGGCATGGGACTTTGGTGTAGTTGGCTAGGAGGATGAGTATGGTGATGTTTTGCTTGTACTCAAATTTAAGAAGCAACTTGGGGTCCCTGCACCCCTTCCACCAGAGTTTGTGCTTTCTGTCTCCATATACTCTTATATCACTTAACTTTTATAATTCATCATGTGCATTGCTGGTATTACACTTCTTGATGCCTTCCAAATTACTAAATTTAAAGACCACATTTTCATTCTTTTTTGCATTATCTGATACCCATTCTCACATTCAAGTACATTCTTCTAGAAATTAGACCAAGATCTTCCCTTTTTTTATTCCCTTGACCAGTCCATCTCAGTCAGCTTCTTAGATACAGTTTCAGTGTTCTTTTTGTGTCCAATGGAAATGTCATTTGGGTCTTTACTGGACCAGCAACCCTATTTAGAGTGACAATGGCAGGGAATGGTCTGTTCATTTTGGGGGCTGGCTCTGGAATCACTCCTTGCATGCTTGGGAAAATATAGAATACTGAGGATTAAAATTGGTTCAGCCATATGCAAGCAAGTGCCTTACTTTCTGTTCTATTTATCCAGTCACAGAGTGTGTTTTAATGTTATTGGGAGCTTCTGGAGTATAATCCCATAGCCCTCTCAGAGATTCTGTAGGCTATCTAGAATTCCTTTTGCTAACTCTTTAAAAACTTATTAGAAGCATCTTGTAACCTGGGCTACTATTCTATTATTGACTAGTAGATATTTGAGCAATATGTTTATTTCCTAGATGTTTATATCATCTAGGACAAATAACTAATGTACTGCAGCAGCAAGTTGTCTTTTTAATCTGACTTTTTTTTTCTGCATGTCTGGGGTGCTGAAACTCTAATACCTTTATTCCATAAACCTTGTTGGTGACTAGGGATTTTGGTTACTTGGTAGTTTGCCAACGGGAGGAGGCACTGGAGGAAGATGTAAGGTGACAGAAAGACATAAGTCTCACTTCTTTTTCTTTTATGTTACTAATACTGTTGTTGGCAATAGCAGCAACAGGAAGCATGTAAAACTGGGACTTCCTGCTCCTCAAACATGATTTCAGAGGTTCTGATAACTTCACAACTAATTAGCCAATAAATTGTGTTGAGGCAAAGAATTACTGACTCCTAGAATCATTATTTTCTTTCTATTTCATGGTGACTGTTATGGTTACAAAGACTTTCCATTATCAATAAGGCAGCCAGAAATTATAACTGAAGTGTGTAAAGATTTTGATAATAGCATTGTCTTCTTTACAAGTATACTAAATGGGAAATGTCAACATATAATCACCATTCTCTGGGAAACTACTTCTAGCCTTTTCAACACCATTTGATTCACAACATTTTCCCCTTTTAAAATACCTTAAATAGGTCTGTCTCTATGACAGGAAAATTTACATAATTGGCACAAGTACCAGACTATATATAAATTCTCCTGAATTCTAGAAACACTATTATTGGATTATACTTTCTCAAGATAAATAGTTTTCAAGTGGTATTTGAGTGATCACTTACTGGATTGTAGTACTAATTAATTACTGTGCTTTTAAGATATATATATTTATATTTATAATTCAAAAATGTGATTTATAATATGTGATTTATGGCTATTTAAATGGTTTTTAATTCCATAAGACAATGAAAGTTAAACAAATTATTTAACCCTTTTCTGCTCCAAGTAATTTTATTTATTTATTTATTTATTTATAAACTTCAGAAAATATGTGAATTAATGTAAGCAGAGCCTTAGGAACTAGAAGGATTTTAAGGGTAAAACATTAGGTCAGGAGTACTGGAATTTTGTGGTGTTGGTATTGTACTGCTAATCATTTCCTGGAACACCATGAATTACACCAATATAGACTTTCCAAGGTGTCAGGCATATAATATTTGTTCCATGGCAGTATTTCTCCTGTTTCTAAACACTTTTCACGATATGAAATGAAATTTAATATTGGGCAGATCACAGTTCTTTAGGATGTCTTCAGAGTTAAAAACTATGAAAGAGACCCAAGAACACTCATCATCCACCTCTGGGAACACTGACTCATGATTATTTGAAAATGAGCACACTTTTCTACATTTTTGTTCTAAATATAAAACATCCCAAGAGATAACTTTCTTGACCCTTTCCTAAAAACTTTTTCAAATACTCTGTACATATGAAGAGTTTTGGGCAATATGTGGCCCCTTATAATCACTCAATATATTAATGCAGACAAGAGATGAGTAATCTTAAATCTAAAGTAAAATTTGTCTTTAAAAGTTTGTAAATCACAAATTTCTACTTGCCTGACATTTGTATTTATTGATCTATCTCCATGACAATTGCCTTGAATGTTCTCAACACTTTGAACTCTAATATTCTATTATTAGGAGAATGGCAGTAACCAAAAATATATCTAGGCTAAATGCATTTGGAACCCTGTAAGAAAAACAGGTTGTTAAACAAAGGGAAGAACAAATCAATCAATTATACCTCAAATGTATTATTCTAATTAGATTTACAGTTTAACTTTTTCTGTTATCTTTTTCTATTTGAGGGGGAGAGTGGGTGCTCCTAAGAAGTGCGCACCATCCCTAGGGTCCTGAATTTTAGTGAAGAATTCCACGCCATCAGTTTCCTCTAACTGAGAAGTTCTGAGGATGCATATGCCATCCTATTGTTTTTTCAGGGCTTCAGGACTGTATCTGAATCCTCAAGGACCATGTGGTGCCTGTAATGAAAGCGGTTAACCACATGATAGGAATGTTCTCAAATCCACACACTATCTCTCAACACTCATCTTTGTTTCTGATATGATTTCATTGGTTATTTTCTTTTCAGTTTAACCCTTTCTTCCTTTTTTTTTCCCTCATTATTGCAATGACTGGGGATTGAGTTGCACCTAGTTTAGTGCTTACACACTTGTTCATGAAGTCTGACAAGGATCAAGTACTTTAGTTGTGGTGCTTGTGCACTTTTTGATTGTAGTGCTGACTGGGAATCAAAGTGTGCTCACATGCATGTCTCTAGTGACTGTGCTTCATGCCATCTTTTCTTTGCACTCACATATTTTTATTTGTAGTGTTCACAAATATGCACCAGTTTTTCCACATTATAAAGAATAAGAGTCTCAGCTTCATGCTTATAAGACTGTGTTGAGCCATCCTCTAAGCCCATAGTGATCATTGAGTCCTATTGGAGAACAACAATGGGCACTAATATGATGGTTGTGCTACTATTGTGCTTTTTGTGACTATAATCAAGAAAAATGGTCTGATCCTAAAGCCCAGTGTACCTGTGATTTGCATCAGGTTGGCATCTCTTCCAAGATTAGTCCTGAAGTTGTGAAACTGGTTAGTTGTTTACATGGCAATTGTTGTCGGATGTCTGTGTGGCTGCTAGTGCTTCCAGCAGTATGAGAAGGAGGCTACTCACCCCACGTCTGAGAAGATCACGGGACTTTCAGACTAAAAACTAGTGTATCTGGGAGTTTTCATTGTATTGGTGTCACTCAGATATTAGTCTTGAGCCAATCCCTTTTAAATGGCAAAGGCTGTGGCTGAGGATCTGAGGATGCAGCTGCCAGGATTTCAGTCAGGGATTCAATCTTCTCGCCCCCTCCTCATCAAGAAATCTCCAAAAATTTTTTTGGAAAATTTTTATTTTTACCACAGTCGATTTAAAATCTTTCACAGTAATATTTTAGGTACATAGTGACATTGAATCAGGGGATTCCCACCACCAATGTTGTCCTCCCTCCACCCCTGTTCCCAGCATGCATCCCGTATCCCCTTCCTTTTGCCCCCCCCACCCCGCCTCCCAGGCTGCTAGTATAACTGGTCCCCTCTCTGTCTAGCTCGTAGATTGGGTATTGATTCTGTAGTTGTTGACTTTGGATTTGGGTTTTTGGTGTCTGAGTCTGATGATCATTTTTATTTCTACTTGATGTTCATACTACTGTTTGGTCTTGATATCTTCCATTATTTCGGCTTCAATTTGTGAGGTAGAACAAGGTGGTTCAAGTTATGTGGTTCTGTTAGAAGGAAAGAAGAAAAAAAAAGGGGGGGCAAAAATCAAACAAGCAAAAAATGGGAGGAATCCTTCTAGAGGCTATAAATATCAATTTAAGAGAAGAAAGGGTAAAAGGAAGAAAAGCATAACAAGAATACAAAAAAGGAAAACAACAAACAAAAAACCAAAACAAATAACAAACAAAAAACCAAACTGAAAGTACCACAGCAATAAAGACAACAACCAAACAATAACCATGATCTCAAGATAAAAACCAGACAAAACTCAAAGCAAACAACCAAAAAAACCCTCCAAAAGAAGCAACAACAAAAACAAAATATTAATTCGTGTTTTTTTTTTTGCATAGGCATGGAAATATTAGGGAGATTAGAATGGGAGTTCCTTTGGCCTAAAAGATACATGTTTGCTCCAACTTTGAAGACTAGTGTATCCATGATTTGCATCAGTTTGGCTTTGTATCTCTTCTGAGATCTGATGTGAAGCTGTGAATATGTGTCACTGTTTATTTTGCAGCAATGTGCAGTAATGTGGGTGTTGATGTTAGTAAATATTCAGACAATGACTTTATAACATAACTGAGTGATATAAATTCACACAAAAATTTAAATGGACTATTTTTAATCCTTCTATAAGGACAATATTGAAGGGAATTTCACACTGGTGATGGGATTTTGTTTTGTTTTGGGGGGTCACACCCAGCGGTACTGCTGGCTCTGCACTCAGAATTTGCTCCTCACAGGCTCAGGGACCATATGGAATGCTGAGGATTAGACCTGGGTCTTGTTCTGGGTCAGCCCGTGCAAGGCAAATGCCCTACCACTGTGCTATCACACTGGCCCTTGATGATGAGATTGCTGTTGGAACATTGAATGCCAGAAATAACTGTATTTTGAGCAATTTTGCAAACAGAGTGTTAAATAAGGTTTAAAAAGGAAAAGAAAAAGAAAACCATCCTCTACCTTTGAGAGGCTAAAAGCCTAGTGTGATTTTGAATTTTTTTATTCACCTTTTTTTCAAATTTTTTTTATTATGAGAACAGAGATGCAAAGAAAGAGGAAAGGGTAAAGTTACAGTGGAAGGACAATCACGCATAAACAGAATTCTCAGTTGTCCCATCAATGATATCTCAGTCTTGAACTTTCAGCAATGAACAAGAAAAACAAAACAGAGCCCATGTACAATTACTTTGTCCCCCAAATCTCCAGATTGTAGTACATACTATTTTTTAGCAGCACATAATATAATCTAAAGACATAAGACTTAGGTTACAACTTAAA
>PVKC010041237.1:0-12187 GCA_004027635.1 Crocidura indochinensis | reverse complement strand
TTTTTTTTTGTCGTTGACCCTGGATTTTGTGTTCAAGTCTGACCATTTTTTACTTCCACCAAATGGACATACGACTGTCCGGTCTTGGTACCATCCATTTTTCTCCCTCCAAATATGATGCTGATCAAGGTGATTCCAGTAATGTGGCTCTTTTAATAAGTTCTCTAATCTATCTGATATGTCTCAAACTTCACAATTCTGAATCCCCAAAGCCATTGCCTGGGCCTCATTAAAAACAAGTTAACTTGGGATTTCACACCCTTAAGTAAGGAGGTGTTGTTTCCTTTAGTAGGAATTAAAAGGTATATACAAATGACAAATCATTTACTCCTATACCCCTTAAATATTTAAGGAGGTGACAATGTTTAGGAGCAAATGGAGCAGGTAGGGGATGGAGGTTGGTGGGGCTGGCAATGAGCTCTGTTGAAACTTAAAGAAACGTCTGAACCCTGAAGCAACCCAAGGCCTAAGGAGCATATACCTTTAAGAAGGAAATTCTTAGATTCTTGGTAATGGAGACACTGAGACACCACCCAGGGATGGGTGGACCCTCAGAAAAGGGGAAGCTAAGGTCTTGATAAGAATACAAAAGAACCATCCAGAGTGCAAGGCTTTCCCCAGGGCAATACCCAAACTAGCTTTTATGTATGCAGAGTATTCCTGACCAAGACAATTTGTTTCTGTTTTGATTTGGTTTTTGGTTTGGGGCCACACCCCAAAACCAAAAATTTATGGCTTACCCCAGGCTCTGAGCTCAAGGATTACTCCTGACTGTGCTGGGGGACCATCTGGGATGCCAACAATACAATAATCAATAATAAATCTAGCTTAGATACTTGAAAAGCAAAGGCCCTACCTGCTGTACTATCTCTCTAGCCCCAAGGCAAAGACAATTTGGAAAAATGACAGAAAATCTTCTTCCAAGAACTCTTCAAGGGCTCTTTCCACTCTGGAGAAGCTTGTGTTTTCCCTTGCCTTTCCCTCATAGCTCTCTCTCTTCATCTCTCTAGATATCTTTCTGTTAGGATAGATGTAAGATTAAGAATTAACTATATGTTAGGATCTAAGATTTAGAATTAACTATAACCTAAATGTTGAGGTTAGAATATGGTGTGCCTTTAGAGATAACATTGCTTTGGCTTCTGTACTCAGGTTGCTTGAGGAAACTAATTACTGTAAACCTGCTTTGCTGTGAGCCTAAGCACAGTCATGACAGGCTTCAATTTTAAGGTATAAAGACTAGGCCCAGAACAGTTAGTTCCTGGAACTAGACCCTAGAGGTAAATGCCAGGAAATATATCCATATAAGGCTAAATAGCAGCTAACAGATAGCCAGCTGACACGGCACATGGGTCTAAGGTAGTGCAGCTCATCCATCCATCTGTTTGATGCTACATTTGAACTACAACCAATCCTAGCCCAATCTTGTTCTAAGAACCAATCATTTTAAAAAGATCAATGCCCAGATGCAAGTATCCCCTAAACTGAGTCCTATCTATCCTTTAAATTTGACCTATGAACCATTCTCTGGGTCCTCATTTTTTAGAAGATGTTGGATCCCAGCATACTAGAATATACTCCCTTGCATTTACATTACTACCTCTCTCCCTGGTGGTCTTTTGGGTAGAGGATCCTGAGTTCCGGACCTAACATTTCAATAAAAACAATTTTTGCTTCCCTATTTTGCCTCCTCCTAAAGTTCTCTGTGTGGTGGTAGTCTATGAATGGAGAAGGTCCAGGCTAAAATTAGGACTGGTTTTCCCTTTCCTGCAAAGAGCAATTTTTTGTTTCAGCCTAGGTCACAGGTCCCCAAGAATTTGGTGTGTTGAGAATCAGTCTCCACACTGCAAAACAAGTGAGCTTCAGGTGTTAAGGGTCCGAGATAGCCCACTGCCTCAAATAAAGACCATGAATCTTTAGAGTGGTGTTCAGGAGATACTACTGAACTCTGTATTCAGGACAGATACCTGGTGGTTCTGAATCAAAAGGAGGTACCAGGGTTAAAGTTGAAGTTAGCAACTTTCAAGAAAATCATCTTAATCTTAATACTATCTCTCAGATCCTGTGATGTCCTTATAAGAGGCAGACACCCAAGAAAAAAGACTAGAGTAAAGATTACAGGAATCTAAGAGAAAGAAGCCTCCTTAAGCCAAGGAACAAATTCTCATCAGTGACCACCCTTAATGTGTCTTTATCTCATACTTCCAACTAACAGAATGTTGGAGAAAGATTGTGTGTTTCATCCAACAACAGTTCTCCTCCCCCTCCCCCTGTCTAAAATATCTGAAGGGTGTCAGTGAAGAAATTCTATGGTAAGAAGGGGATATGCTAGACTCACATTCTGTCATGGCATCTTGTTTTTCTGTTTATGGTTATCCTGAGACTGGCAAAAGTGAGTCGTCACAAAGGACAAAGGAGCCAAGTCATAATAACCTTCAATACTAAGAAATGGCTTCATATCCAAAACAGACTTTGTAGACAGACAGGCGTGGGTAAAATCTCAGTTCCATCTCAACATGCTACTGATCTCCAACAGAATTCTCAGCAGCATCCTGGCTGTGGGATGCTTACCTTTATTTCTTTACCTGTACAATGGGAAAGCAAGTAACATCCACCTCTTAAGTGGTTAAAGAGATGTTAGATGTGAGTCAATTATTCTGATTCCTGATTCATAGAGTGTACTCGAGAAATGGACCCAATGAATGCAGTCACCAATACCTTACTCCTCTCACTTTTCTCTGAGCAATGAAGAACCCTGTGACACTTGACTAATAAACAATAGAGCTAAAATGGACCATCATGCTTTTCTGATGCTAAACTTATAGCCTCATAGCCAATCGATCATACCCAGACAAATGGGAGACTAAATCATACTTTGGACAGTTTGTTAACTGACAGTTTTATAATAGGAATTGTAATAGACTGCCAAGTAGTCTGTGGTATTTTGTCATTTCATGTTTCAGTCATGAAAACACAGGATTGATCAGGTAAAGGGACAGATATGACCAAAACCACATAGGCACTGAAGTCTAGAAGTTTGCCACCAAAAACAAAATATCAAAACCCAGAGTGAAATAAAGTACTTGTTATTTAACTAGAAAAATTAGAATTGAGTGAGTCATAGATTCACTTGCTATGGATATTGGATATCCATTTAGCATGTAGAGGCATAGATATCTTCTATGAAAAACTAGGAACTTTGCAGGATCGTATTGTAAGGTTCGGTAGTCCAGATGCTGCTCTGACGCAGAGAAATGAAGAGACAGTTACTCAGGCAAAAGTTCAAGTGGGTTCTTTATTCTGACCGGCCAGGGTCCAATGCTCGTTCAGAACCGAACAGAGGCAAAGGACCATGTGGCTTTCTTTGTTCATCCTTATATACCATAAGAAGGGGAGGGGGGAAAGGGGGTAGGGATGATACTTCCTTATAAGGTTATAACATTCACTGAGATAATACGAGTTCCTTATAAGGGCATGACATCCGCTAAGGTTGGTATAAACTTCCTCTTTGGGACAAAAAGGGTTAGATACAAAAAAGCAGGTATAAGCATAGAAAATTACAAAATTCTGATCACAAAACCTGACCTTCAAGTTTTATGAGCTACAGCAGTGGGTGGCTGGTGTAACTAACTGTTGACTTCCCTTTTCAGTATAACTGGTTTAGAGCTAGGATGTAAGGAGTTAATTTATCAGCAGAGCATCAGATGGTTTGTAACAAGAAAAAGGATAAAAAGAAGCAAGTGAGAAAATTCTCTCAGAGTGGCCAGGCAGTATATTGAGTAAGGCATTTGCTGAACTTGATGAATCCAGATTCAATCACAATCATTTTATATTCCCCGCCCACCCAGATGCCTTCCAGGAATGATCCCAGGGCCAGGAGTAAGCTGGTTGTCCTGCCCATCTTCACCCCCAAATGAAAGAAATTTTTAGCAGAAGTACATAAAGGAAGCTAAGGAAATCTGAGTGACAAAGAATTAACATAAGGAAACAGAGACAAAGAAATCTTAGAGAAATAGCATTAACAGACATTGACAGGGGAAAGGAAAAATTCCTGAAACTGTCCAATTGGCAGAACTCAACTCTAAGGCATGTTACCTTTTTTAAAATTTAAAATTACACAAATTCCTAAAACAGAGGCTTGGTTCCAATCTGTTCTAGTTAAGTCTCTTGCGGGGTCATTATTGGGGAGTAATTTGGTTGATTGATGGGGGACAAAAGAGAAAGTGCATCGGGGGCCCTAGTTCCAATTCTAAGAATGTTCCGTCTGCTTTATTCATAGATGAGGTGGGTTCTGCCGGGTGGCTGAGGGGTGCTGCTGAGTGGATGAGGTCTAATGTCTCATTTAATAACACCTGCTGACAATCTTTCAATATGGACAAGGTACCTCAAGTGACACTCCTCCCCACACATATTCAACAACTCCTGATTGTGTCTGAGTTCTCCACACTTGTGTCCTATTCTTATCAATCTTCTAACAGAGTCATGGAGAGCCCATCCGTGTCCAGATCCTCTTCTTAAAATAGGGCAGTTCACTTCATGACTGAAAAAGGAGATGCATTTTATTACAAGCAATCTCAAGGCAATCCCTGCTAGCCTGGCTTCAACCACAAGGGATTGTATTAACTTGACCTACAAAATAAGGTGAGGGCAACCCAAGAGAGGAAACAATGAAACTTTAGCAGGAAATGAAAGTTTTCCTTGCATTATAAAGGGAACTGCATTCACATTTTCTCAGCAGCAATGAACAGAACAAAACTTGGAAGGTCACTTTAATCCCTGCCACCCACATCAAAGTACTGGAGATTGAAACAGGAGATTGAGCCATTAACACAGAGTCAGTAGGGGATCCACAGCTATGTCTATCCATGACAGACATAAAGAACCACTCACTTAGGGCATTCTCTCTTAAAAAGACAATTTCAGAGGAAAAAGTTCTCTCTGCCATCATTTGATAATGCAAGTGATCACTGATCAAAAAAAATATATATATTAACCATGGATATAGAGAGTTATTATGCTGAGTGAAATGAGTGAGAGGAAGAAAGACAAATAGACATAGAATATTATTATTCATTTGTGGGATCTGAGAAAAATAAAAGATAGTATGGTAAGAATATGCAGAGACAACAGAGATGAGGGCCAGGAGGACCAGTATATGGTAGGAAGCTTGCCAGAAAGAACAGTGAGTGCAGTTAGAGTAGAGAAGATCCATTATGACAATAATAGTTGGAATTGATCAGTCTGAAAAAAAACTTGGTGATGAAAAGAGAAAAAGTGATATGCACGATGCCCCTTAAAGCCATGATATTGCAAATCACAGTGTCTAAAAAAAAAAGGGAAAGAGAGAGATGTCTGTTGTACCTGGTTGTTGAAAGCAGAAAAGGGATAAAGTGATAAGCATGGTACCCCTTCAGCAACAGTAGTGTAAACTACAATGTCCAAAAGGGGAAAAATAGTAAGAGACAGAGAGAATAAGAGAGAAAGAAAGAAAATGTCTGTCCCAGAAGCAGATAGGGAGGGGTTGAAAGGAAAATTGAGGACACTAGTGGCAGGAAATTTACACTGATGAAGAATGGTATACATTGTATGACTGAAAGTCAAACATGAACAATTGTGTAACTATGGTGCTTAAAGTAATTATTATTTAAAAATATAAACCAAAAACATTGACCAATATTTATAGATCATTTAATGTATGGGATTTTTTTTGAGGTGTTAGGTTTCAGTGGCAACACAGATAGAAATTGCAACCATCTTGACAGTTATATCTCAGAGGATGAGGCAGACAATAAAAATATAAACAGAGCAGGATGCATAAACATAACTGGACAGGATTACTATTTATATGGACTATATTTCAGATAGTCTTTGCTGAAATAATAAAGTAATAGTTCACTGAGAAAATCCAGCAGTTTGAGAAGAGTAGTTGAAGGAGATTGAGAAGCAAGAAAAAGATCAAAAACTTGCAGACCATGGCATCAGGTTGTCAAAGGAGAAGAGGGTAGGAAAGCAGAAGTGCTAAGGAGGTTTAAGGAAGTATCCTGGCTCTTGTGATATTTGTTTTTTGATCATTTGGGGGAAAAAGTAATGAATGACATTATGGGGAAGTCAGTTGGGGAATATAGATCAAAGGACTGTACGTGGAAGGACCAGAATCATCCATCACCTGATCTCTAAGCACTGCCAGAAGAGACTTAGAAATAGACAGGGAATAGACTTTTAGCTCTACTGGGGTTGGTCTTCAGAAGCAAAAATAATTAATTATTAACTGAAGCCAAGCATATGCTTGGAGGGTTCAAGGAATGACTATGAATATACAGCTGGTAACTGTAGTACCCAGATGCCATATGGTTTTCTGAGCTACCAGGTATAGCCCGGGAGAGTTCTCCAATAACAAAACAACAACAAAAAACGACGCAATGATAATATAAAGTTGAGAAACAGGCTGGTGAATAAATTATTATCTACTGAGTAACAGATTTTGACGAATAAATTATTAGAACCCAATTACAGGATATTATCACTAAGGGCTTTTTAATTTTACAAAACAAGAGTTTTTGGACATGGATAGCTTCATTCTTCATAAGAGATTATGCTTAACTGCTTTGCTGAGAAATGCTCCTTTTAGGGCTGAGTGTGGATTTATATTGGCAAAATTTGTGACAGATCCATAAAGATCCATAAGCCAGGTGCATCAATAGCTGTGCTGAAAAAAAAAAAAGAATTTGAGGGTCGGAGTGATAGCACAGCTATTAAAGTATTTGTCTTGCATGAAATCAACTCAGGATTGTTCCCCAGCATCCCATATGGTTTCCCCAAGCACCACCAAGTGTGGCCCAAGAAAATGAATATAGGATTTGGAGGAAAACAAAGTCTACCTAGAGTTAATATATATCTTTTTTGAAGGGGGGGGCTGTCCTGTGCTGAACCCCCCCTCCAAGTATAAATAATTTCTCAGCACTAACCCCATCATTTCCAGTCAGCCTCTCACTGAGGCTCCAGGTTACATTCAAGGAATCCCACTTGGCACTATTCTTCTGTGACTTTGCTCCTTCTTTTCAGTGGGCTTCATTTGAGGAAAGGAATTTGCATTCTTGAAAATCAGTAGTTTTTGATTTCTTTCTTCCTCCTCCAGGATATGCAGAGTAACAGATTTCGGAACATCTGAACAACCTTGTTCAGTCTATGCTGTGTCTCCCCTAGGCTTGTGGTGATTAGGGAAGGCGGAGGGAAAGTGAAGTGTCCCATCTCCATGAACAACTAGACCTCATTTTGAAGAAGAAATACGTTATATCATCACGTAGCCCATCTGGTGGAATTCAAGATTAAGTTACAAATGGTTTCGAAGGCCAATTATTAGACAAATGATGCCCATGAAAATGGGGCTGTGGTTTCACTACCTACTAACATTTTACTGATTGTTCTAAAACTGACCTAGCCGGGGCCCCCTGGATATGGATTACATTTACAGGGAACTAAAAAGGCAGGAAAATTGTGTCTTGTTGAAAGTGAAATGGAAGTGCAAAGTGTAGGAAAATGATAGAGGGGAAAATTAGTTCCTACATTCATCTCCCCGTTGGGGAAATGGAAGGTGTCATAGTGGAAACCCAACTACCTGGGAAATATTAAAAATAACAATAGTAATAAAACTCCCTGTTATTTATGGTGCCAAGAATTATCTCATTATTCCTTGGTTGTGATGATTATCCCCACTTTTCAATAAAGACACAATAAGTTCTAGAAAGGTTAAAGTAACCTGTTGGCATTCAAAATTGTGAAGCTGAAATTCAAACCAAGGCATCCTGAAGCAAAAGTAGTAGCTTTTCACTCAAGTAAGATTCTGCTGAAGCAACTAATTGGAATGTTTTCTGCAATGAGTCTGTGTCTGTATCTGCTCGCTTGATCAGTCTGATGGGAAATGTAAAATTTTACCAACCTGTTTCTCTCTAGATTGGCTTCTCATTTCTTTAATTTCCCCAAACTCCCCTAAGTCTTCACAAGTGGATCTGAACTGAACAATGCTCTGTGTTCTGGGCCTCTAGATACCTTTTCTCCATCAGCCTGACCTTTATCAGAAATGTTAGGTTTAATATAAGAATTTCAAAGGATAGCACTTACTCTCAGTTTAATCACTTAATTTTGATAACACTGAAACTTACATGTCAGATGAACAAAAAACTTAGACTTAATATTAACTTGGCATTTCCAATTTCAATATGACTCCACCTAAAACCACAGACTGATGACAAATCCTTATTTTTTTTGTTTTTTTTTTTGTTTTTTTTTTGTTTTGTTTTGGTTTGGTTTTTGGTTTTTGGGCCACACCCAGTGACGCTCAGGGGTTACTCCTGGCTATTCGCTCAGAAGTCGCTCCTGGCAGGCACGGGGGACCATATGGGGAACCGGGGGATCGAACCGCGGTCCGTCCTAGGTTAGCGCAGGCAAGGCAAGCACCTTACCCTCCAGCGCCACAGCCCGGCCCCCATGATGACAAATCCCTTGAATTATTCCATGTAACTAGGATTATTCTAACTCGATTATTATTCTACATTCTAGTATTCATAGACTTTAATTTCATGGTTTCACTTATTAGGCTATTATTAATGACTTCCAAAATTGCTTCAATCGTGATTTTACTGGTAGTCACCAAGGCAAAAGTTGATTATTTTTTACTTGGTATCCAGGGTCCTTTCAAAGAAAATGCAACATTGGAGTAAGGCCACAGTCTTAGTCCTCTTCTCTCAAATAGTATCATGTCAATTCTAACACAGACATCATTTAAGAGGTCTTGTTAATTTCAAGAAAACCTGCAATAAATTTGTCCTTTAAAAAAATTAAACTATAAAGAGCTTTTCTTTTCTTTTACTAAAACCTTAAACCATTTGTGAAAGGAAAGCAAACATATTTTGCAAATTTCACCCCAAATGCTATATTTGACTTTTGATTCTTCACATTTGTTCTTGTCAGGGGGAAAGCAAAATCACATCTGTGTCACGCAGCTATTAAAAGGCTGACATGAGGTGATGGGTCTGAAAAGGGTTTGGGAAGCTCATTTTAAAGTTCATTACCATACGAATGGAGATTTCAACATCCATTGTCTCTTGTAGATATGTATTTGAAAGAAAGTTTGTGAAAGTGAATCTCGCAGCTTCATATAAAATCTTCAGGACCTAGAAAATGCAAAAAAAAATGTAAAAATAAAAAGTGCTCTGCAAAGAAAAATAATGCTCATTTCTATGGAGCAATGGACCACTTAACATGGTTCTTAACAACAAAGTTCTCATTACTTGCCATTATCATACTGTAATACTGTGAATTATTATACATGTATATTTATTTTGGTTTATATATATTTATTTTGGTAACTTAAATTAGTGCCCAATAAGGAGACATTTGGAACCAACCACCAGCTAGAGGATTGAAAAATGTATTTTCCTTCTCCTGTTCTCCAGGAAGAGAAGTATTGGAGGTTAAATCAGTTCTCGCAGCCTGAATTAATCAAGTATTCCTGTGTAAAAAGTTTTTATAAACACACACACATACATCATACACACACACACACACACACACACACACACACACACACACACACACACACGATTGGAAATCTTTTAGGTTGATAATCTACCTAGTAGGAAGTTAAGGTGGTAAACTCTACTTTCAATAAGAAAGTTTTTGTCTTAGGGACCCATCCAGACCTCTCTCTGTGTACCTCTTCATCTGTTTTTATATATTTTATAATCTACTGGAAAATGTTTCTCTAAGTTCCAATACCCTTGCATATGAATCAACTGACCAGAACATTGTTGGAATCTCCCATTTATGACCCCAGAAAACAATCTGGACTTGAACGTGGCATTTAAAATTTGCTATATCCTATCTGTTGAGAGATCTGATGGTAATATGAGTTAGATTGGGGAATACTCAGCTAGCATCTATTGAGAAATGGATTGAGAATTGGAAAATGGTGTGATGGCATTGGGAAAAAAAAAACACAGAACATATGCCACATGTCATTATCATCATTAAATACTGATTCTGTGCTCAGGAGTAACCCATGGAAATGTGTGGGGACAATATATTGTGCCAGAAATTTAAACCTGGGCCCCAGTCAGCACAACCACATGTTAGATATGTGCTTCACTTCCTGTCTCTCCAACCCCATACTTTCAAAAGAATTATGTATATTTATTTGATTTGACTCTTTTCTAACAGAAGTATTTGGAGGTACACTTGATGTGTTTAGAGGTAACTCTTGACTCTGTGCTCAGGAATTACTCCTGGCAGAGCACGGAGACCTTACCAGATGTGGGGAATAAAACCCATGTTGGCCATGTGCAAGGCAAACATCTTACCCACAGTGCTATTTTTTCAGTCCAAGAAGCACATATTTTTAAATGTACTATAAATAATAAGTAGATAAACTGTTCAGCAACCCAGAAACTGAAGTATAGGGATTATATAAAAATTTAGAGAACTCATTTATATATAATATGACTTACATAGTCATATTATTGCTGGCAAAGGGCTTAACTAGATTATTTTTATTGCAATCATTGAAATATCTTAGCACAGCCCTAAAGAAAAATTATTTAGCTAATGTATATAGTTTCTATAACTACATATAACTCAAATCGTCAATCTACTCATCATTTAATTTTGTAACATCTATTAAATGTCTTACTGCTTTCTGAAATGACAGATTTGAAAATGGAATGATATCGGAACCTAATGTTTACTTCAGAATATAAAAATGGTGATGTTATCTAATGGGAATGAAAAGTCTTAAGTTTAATGACCTGAGTATGTGCAAAAAGCATCTGCAGAAAAGAATTTAACTGGTGTCCTAGTGATGTCCATGTTTAATAATACTGTAATGTTTTATTATCATGTTCCCTCTCTTAGAAATATTGTTATAAAACTAACAAACATGCCCAAAGCCTGTAGTCAGTCTCATGATAGTATGCTTCAGGAGTAGAGGCACCCTGTATCTCTTAGGCCAAGGGAATTTCCTTTCTAATTCCTTTCCCAATGTTTACTGTGCCTATGACAAAAACAAGAAAACAAACAAAAACAAATAAACCTGGCACATCTGACCCCTCTCTTTTCCTTTTTTTTATTTTGCCTTATTTTTGTTTATTCTATTTTATTTTTATTTATAGGTGCTAGATAGGGGTTCCTGTCTTTTTACAGAACCAGAGAACATAAATCATCTTGTTCTGCCTCATATTTATATGTCTTCCTATAAACTAAAAAAAAGAAAAAAAAAAGTGGATAGGATCTAGTGGTCCCAGGAGCCACTCTCAGGAACATAGAGTGGAAATAAAAAATGGTCAAATCTAAATACCTAAACCAATGTCAATGACAGTAGAATCAAGAGACCCAAACTATAACAAACTATATACAAAATGGACCTGTCACACTAACAGTCTTGGAGACTAAAGGTGGAGGTATGAGATACATGCTGGGAACTATGGTGGAGGGAGGACAACATTTGTGTTGGGAATGGTTCTAATTCACTGTCACTATATAACTGAAATACATCTATGAAAAACTGATAATTCACATTGGTCTCAATAAAAAATTTTATTGACATAATTGAGTAGAGGTTAGAAATGCCCATAATTAATAACTCCTATTTAGATTTTAGTTTTGCTTACTGACTGATTCATTCAAATATGGTTATCACTCCCTTTCTATTTATTGATAGCTCTAATTTAATTGTTATTCATAGAGGTAGAAGTTCCTTTGGTTCCTCTAAAGAGATATATGTTGAAACTACACAGAAGAGAAAGAAGGTTGACTAATGATGATGATTAGAGAATGTCAGAGCATTTTCCTCTATGTGTAGATCTCCTGGGGTCAGATGTCATGGAGAGAGGTCATAACCCTTGAACCCCAATTCCATCTAATCACTGCGAAGATCGTCATTCTCCTGGCGCCATCCATGGTAATGTGACACAGCCTGATTGCTGTCCCAAGAGAAGTACTGAGGTAAGACAATAGAATTGGAGCCGTTAATTGAGAAGTAATTTAATTATTCATATGCTCATGAAAGTCTTTTACTTTTGCTTATTATTTAGATCTCCCAGGAAAGTTGTACTCATGAGAAAACAAGTGTGAACAATGGTTTTAGTCTTCTCTGAAACCCTAGTCTCACTCAGCAAAACATAGTGTGTGTGTGTGT
>PVKC010041236.1:0-12184 GCA_004027635.1 Crocidura indochinensis | reverse complement strand
AAAAAAAAATATACTAAACGTAAAATGAACCTCTAAGTAATAGCCATGGTGGATATTTTATTGTTTGTTTTCATGTAGGTTCTTATTTTTAATCTATTATTACAAATAATCTACATGGCTTATACTATTTATTATTCAAGATTAGCATTGATGACTATTATAAATAGGACCTCTTTGTTTTCATGTTTAAGTCATTAAAATAGCTATTAACTAAACTGGTTCTTAGGTTTGCCATGCCCTGGGAATTTTCTTTTCATCAAAGCCATGGAATCAAATTAAAATTCAAATATCACAGTCTCTACGGTAGAAGGAAGAGTCAAGGCAGCTCTTCTCAAGAATGCCAGGTCTTTCATAATTCCTATATCAAGGTTTGTTAGAAAAGAAATGTTGCAAGGATCACTTGGCAGGTACTGTGAATGTGGGACATGATATATCCACACCAGTAATTCTTCAGTTACATTTTGAACTGTCCTAATAATGAGAATGTATGAGAGAAATGGAGAGCCTGTCTAGAGTACAGGCGGGGGGAGGGTGGGGAGGAGGGAGATTTGGGACAATGGTGATGGGAACGTTGCACTGGTGATGGGCGGTGTTCTTTACTTGACTGAAACCAAAACACAATTATGTATTCAATCAAGGTGTTAAAATAAAAAAAAGAAACTCATTGGTAGAGAAAAGTCCTTCAATTACTCTAAAATCCTCATCTAAATGGTTGAAGACTATTCTTAGTATTTCAACATTTTACATTGGTAGAATTGAGGTTGTGGATTCAAATCCACAAATTCACAATACATTTCAGTAATATGCTACTTAAAATAGTTTTTGTTCAGTTTAGGTTAAAAACCTCAGCTCTTAAACTAAAAAATAGAAGTTCCTGTTGACAGAGGAATGGAAATACCTTTATTTCACTATGTCCCTGTGGAAAGAATTTATAGATTTGGATTTAGCTATTCTTTCTCTAAGATGTGCAGTATTAGAACAAGTTATTGTCTTTTATTGAGCTATGTGAGAATAGCTAACATGCTTTATCTGAACCTTGATCACAAAAAAGCACTTCACTCCAGATGACTACTGATAACTCATCATGGCTGCTACTGACAGTATTACTATTTATTAATAGGATTTTCATGACCAACAAAACTTAGAATAGTAAACCAAACCCAAATTATCTATAGTCTAATTTTCCTGAGATATTTGCAGCTGACATCCATTTTTCTATAACAAAATCAGTGTTACATTCAGTGTTGTGATTGCAAGAAAGAAAAACAACTTGGTTTATTTCAATAGCTTGGGAATTTGTTATCACAAGGGTAACAAGTAGGTTGTGGAATTATGGAATGTCTATAAATCACTGGACAAAGTAGTATTTAAAGAAGGCTATGTGTTAGAATAAAGTCAGATTATATACAAAATAATCAGAGAAATGACAATGGCAGGGTCCTCTCTTTGCATACTGCTACAATTATTTGCACTTTATGTTTATTTGAATTATTCTCTTAAGGATTATAGTTCAGAACAAGACAACAAATTAGACCTATTAGACCTCCATCTTATCCATCTAAAGCCCAAAGTAACTATCCCTTCAAGATAAAATATGTCAACATTAGCTTTACATAAAAAAAAAAAAAAACTAAAGTTTAGGGACCGGAGATGTGGAGCTAGAGGTAAGGTGTCTGCCTTGCAAGCGCTAGCCAAGGAAGGACCACGGCTCGATCCCCGTCGTCCCATATGGTCCCCCCACGCCAGGGGCAATTTCTGAGCACTTAGCCAGGAGTAACCCTTGAACACCAAATGGATGTATCCCCCCAAATAAAAACTAAAGTTTAATGTACTATAAAATAAATAAAATAATATAAAAATTGTATTCTATATAGTATAAAAACTGGAAATCAGTTCAATTAGTAAAGAAAATGACTCACATGTTCAATCCTTATAACATTGTTGCATATGGAAAAGCACAGAAACAACAACAAAGAATAAAACAGCTATATGTTTGAATAACTATAACATGAAACCAATTTTTAATTGAGAAATCACCAAAATATTATCAAATAACATAATAAATATCTGAATAAATGGTAAGAATATGACACTCTTACATGAATAAATATCACTGGCATAAAATGCTTAAATTGTTTAAGTTTTATGAGTAAATTTTAGTCACAATTTCAAAGTCTTGTAATTCCAGGTACCAGACTTTCATATTAAATAAAAGAGACAAGAATTTTTATCTTTATCTGGTACTAATCTTGGATAAAATTTCCAGTTTTTCACCATAAACTATAATTTTAATCATTGACTTGTTGCATATGGCCTTGATCAATTGAGGTATGTTCCCTCTAATCAATATTGAGACATTTGTCATTAAGGATTGCTGCTGAATCTGTCAACTATTTTGTCTGATTTTACTGAATGGTCATATAATTTTAGTCTTCATTTTAAGTGATTTTCTGGTAATTAATTTGCAGTTTGAAAAACCATTTTCACATCCCTATAATAAGTATCACTTGTTCCTGGTGAATGATCCTTCATTGATCCAATTTTAATGTATTGTTAAATTTAGTCTTTTAATTTGTTAAGGATTTTTGCTTCTACATTCATCAGGCTTATTGGTCTATAATTGTCTTGTGTAATCTTTGTCTTGTTTTGGTATCAGGGTGTCCATTGCTTGTATTTAGAAGTGTTCCTTAGTTTGTAGAATATTAGAATTCCTAGAAACACAAAAAAAGACAATACAAAAATGCCTTCTGAACACCTATATTCATTGCAGCACTATTTACAATGGCCAGAATCTGGAAACAACACAGATGCCCTTCAACAAATGAACGACAAATAAACTATGGTACATATACACAATGAAATACTATGCGGCAGTCAGGAGAGATGAAGTCATATAATTTTCCTACACATAGATGGACATGGAAACATTATGCTGAGTGAAATAAATCAGAGACAGAGAGATAGACACGAAATAGACTCACTCATCTGTGAGATTTAAGAAAAATAAAAGACAGTATTGTAATAATACCCAGAGAAAATAGAGATGAGGGTTGGAAGGACCAGCCCCCAGTATAAAGTTTACCACAAAGAATGGTGAGTTCAGTTACAAAATTACTACAATAGCAATTATCATGACAATGATAGTGAGTGAGAGAAATAGAATGTCTGTCTCAAATACAGGCAGGGAGTAGGGGAGGAGGGAGATGGGGTGAAAAAGTTGCCCTTGTGAAGAGGGGTATTCTTTTTTATAACTGAAACACAACTACAAACATGTTTGTAATCATGGTGCTTAAACAAAGATATTATTTTTTTAAAGAGAAAATATTATAATTAATTCTTTTTTGAATGTTTAGTAAAATTCGGCAGCACATATATTAAAATTGGAATGATACAGAGAAGATTAGCATGGCCCTTTCACAAGGATGACACATAAAATTATTTGTTACTAGACTTTTGTTTATTATTTCTAATGTGTTAACATTTTAGGAGAAATGATATATATATATATTACCTATATAATTAAAATTGTAAAACCTGAAACTTCTTTAGTGTCATTTTAATAAAGTAGTAAATATGTCAATACAATTGCACTATAATAACCCATTATTTAGAGAAGTAAAGATATGAACCTTGAGTGAGGGACTGCCTTTCTCAGGGAAATTAAGTAAACCCTTCCCTACCAATTTAGGGAAATATTATACATAAATTTTGAAATAAGGTTTGTAATATAATTTTTACCTTTCTATTACTTCAAGATGCTTACTCAAGTAACAAATTTCCACAGCTAGTATCTTTTATTGATTCAATATTGAACAGACTTATCATAGAAGTTAACAAATGAATCATTTTTAATATCAAATTTTATCAAGACACAAAGGGATTCATTCTCAAAAAATTGACATTTTCTAATTTTTAATTACTTGGAGAAATAAATTTTATGATAGGAGCAAAGTGATAATACAGTGGGTACAGTGCTTACATTGTACATGGTCAACCCAAATTCTATTCCCAATAATTCCCTGAATCCTGCCAAAAGTGATCCCTGAACACTGAGCCAGAAATAAACCCCTAGTACTACCAGATGTGGCCCAAAAATCAAAACAAAAGAAAAACTAAAACTAAGTAAGTTTGTAATAAAATTATACTCCAAATAATGACAAAGTATATCTGAACTACATTGCAGAGTTGAATGAAACCAAAACCAAGAGTAGATGTCTAGCTATGAGATCTTCACAGAGAAATATGGAACGTTCTGAGTCTTATTCAGTTTCCCTATGTGAACACTTAAAAGATCTGATGACAGTTTCCTATATCTTGAATCCATATTTATTCCAAATACTAATAACCATTATTATAACTGCTGCATAACAACCCTTGATGGGGCTGACTTATGGAGGGATGGAGGATGAAGTCTTTCTTCTCCAACTTGGGCCACACGTCTGCCACCCTGTTCAGCCTGCGGTTGTGAGGTGAATGCAGTGGGTAGAAAGCTAACAGGCAGTCAGGCTTCAGACGACATCAGCTTTATTCAGTGAATATGGTTGAAGCCCAAAGCCCCAGAATTATCCCCTGAAAAAAGCCCCAGCTTTCCACAGACACTTGCTTTTATACACCAGAATCAGGTACCACCCTAGCTAGGTAGGGGCAGAATTGCCAGATCACACCTAGGGTAGGGCACAATTATTGATTAGAGTAGGATCAGTGAAATAATAATCTTATGGAAATGTTTACATACATAACAATAACTACCAAATATCTAAGTTATTTTAATGGTTTCTCTCAAATTGCGCTTTTTTGGGTTTTTTTGGGGTTTTTGTTTTATGTTTTTGGGTACATCTGGTGGGGCTTAGGGGTTACTCCTAGCTCTGTGCTCAGAAATCACTCCTAGCAGGCTTGGAAAATCATAGGAGATCAAATGCCCTATCTGCTGTGTTATCACCCCAGCCCAAAATTGAGCTTTATTAATTTACTAGAAATTTAAAAATGAACAAACCGGGACCGGCGAGGTGGCGCTAGAGGTAAGGTGTCTGCCTTGCAAGTGCTAGCCAAGGAAAGATCGTGACCGCGGTTCCATCCCCCCGCATCCCATATGGTCCCCTCAAGCCAGGGGCAATTTCTGAGTGCTTAGCCAGGAGTAATCCCTGAGCATCAAATGGGTGTGGCCCAAAAAACAAAAAAACAAAAACAAAAAAATGAACAAACTATGCGAAAGGTGACAAAAAGTTGAAACTCACAAGAATCAAGTTCAACAGATAAACTTTGACAAAAGACTTGAAAGATACAATCCTGCTGAAGTAGGAATTAAAAGAACCTTTTATTAAAGGGCACATTGTACATGTAGGACATACAGATCAGACTACCTACATTGGATAACCTCAGTTCTATCACTATAGCATTAAAAAGTCATTTAAAGAAATCTAACTAGATGCATGAATCTGTGATCAAAAACCTATTTACGAACACTGAAAACTGAATTCTAACATATATCATACATAATACAATAGTTTCTTTTTATTTTTTCAAACATTTAAAAAGGTAAAAGCCATTCCTATTTCTTATTTTGGTTTTGTTTTAAGATGCAAATGTCTCAATATTGATTTAATTTCTATGTTCTTGGAATTCTTTTTTATTAATATCTTTATTTAAAAACCTTGATTACAAATATGATTGTAGTTGGATTTCAGTCATTTAAAGAACACCCTGTCACCAGTGCAACATTCCCATCACCAATGTCCCAAATCTTCCTCCTCCCCACCCCACCGCCGCCTGTACTCTGACAGACTTTTCTGCTTCCCTCATTCATTCATATTGTTATCATAGTTCTCAATGTAGTTATTTCTCTAAGTACACTCCTCACTCCATATAGGGAGCTTCATGTCATGAGCTGGAACTTCCAGTTCTCCTCTCTTTTGTCTCTGAGAATTATTGCAAAATTGTCCTTTATTGGGGCCAGAGAGATAGCATAGAGGTAAGGCATTTGCCTCCCATGCAGAAGGTTGGTGGTTCGAATCCTGGCATCACATATGGTCACCTGAGCCTGCCAGGAGCAATTTCTGAGCATAGTGCCAGAAGTAACCCTGAGCACTTCCGGGTGTGACCCAAAAAACAAAAAACAAAACAAATGGTCTTATTTTTCTTAAAATCCATAGATGAGTGAGACTATTCTGCATCTATCTCTCTCCTTCTGACTTATTTCACATCCATGTATTGGATAATTTCATGACTTCATCTCTCCTGATGGCTGCATAATAAATATTCCATTGTGCATATTTACCACAGTTTTTAGCCATTCATTTGTTGAAGGCCATCTGGAAATTGAGCTCCCATAAAATCCAGCTATACCACTCCTAGGGATATACCCTAGAAACACAAAAGTACAATACAAAAATCCCTTCCTAACACCTAGATTCATTGCAGTGCTATTTACAATAGCCAGATTCTGGAAACATTTCTATGTCTTAAGTCATGCAAGAGCATGAAACTGGCTGCATTTGGCCTTGAACCATCATTTGTACATGTAAATGGTAGAAAATGTTTCTCAAGTTTAAACTATGATATACTTCCATGTACTACTTTATGGCAAATGTTGACTTAACAAAAATCAGTGTTCCTTTGTAGACCAACTAGCAAGTGGTTGGTGATAAGAGAAAAAAAATACTGGATTGTATCTCCTTAAGTAAATTTATTTTTAAATGTGGAATAATTTGAGTATCACAAACACACAGACCAGTCTAATGAAAAAGATGAGTAAGAAATAATCTGTTTTCTCTGATCCCATTGTCAAGCATATCCTAAATGAGAACACGTATGCTGTAGCTACAGGCACAAGTTTTCTAATATTCCTTTTATTAAAGGGCACATTGCACATGTAGGACATACAGATCAGACTACCTACATCTTATTGGCAATGTTCCAATGATGACAAAAATGCACATGGACACTGAATTTATCAAACTCACTAATTTAAGTCCCAAACTTGTCAGGTAACATCTGCAAACACTTTGGTTACTTACATAGCCTCTTTGAATTTAGATTTGGTCTCTATAATACTAATTCATACAATAGAATGGATATTCAGTTTGTCAACTACCTGTTAACTTAGTTCACTAAAGTAAATCCTTAAATTAAATCTGCCTGTGTTACTCTAAAAATAAGGTTCCTGGGGCCAGAACAATAGCACAATGATAGTATATTTACCTTGCATGCAGCTGACCCAGGATGGACCTGGTTCGAAACCCTGCGTCCCATATGGTCCTACAAGCCAGGAGCAATTTTTGAGTGCATAGCCAGAATTAACTCTTGAGAGTCACCGAGTGTGGCCCAAAAACCAAATAAATAAATAAAAATAAAAATAAGTTTTCTGAGACCAAGAATTGATGCTTAGACCTTGACATTGGGTAAATATATCTATAATAGACAATCATAGCTGGCTTCCCTAAGGTCAATACTATAAACCTAATATTGCCACCATCACATTTGTAGAAAAGAATCTATCTGGATATAGAATTTCTCTCTGGCTTTTGATACTTATTGGACTTCATTTCTCTAAGTTTTAGAAAAACTTAAGTTTTTTAGTAATTATACAACATTAGAAAATAACTAAAATAAAATTATAATGAAAGAAATTATACATTATATGAAATTATATGTATTATAAGAATTATACATTAGAAAATAGCTAAAAGAAAATTGTAAGAAAAGAAATTATCTTTAGAGAAGAAAAAGAAAATGAAAGAAGAAAATATTTTTCCTACCAATTTATTATTATTCAACTTTTGTTTGAATATTTATTTGAATGCCAATAAATCCTCTGATATTCAAAGTACTTTATAATATGCATTTAGTTCATAAACTTCATATGCAGACACAGGTTAACTGTGTCTCCGTGTTATTGACTGGATACTATCTTCAAAATAAGGATGAATGTCAGCTCTCTTCAAAGAATCATTTTAGAATGCAGACAATTGCTTTTCACTGACGAATGACCAATTTGTGGTCCAAGGTGGGAGGTTGCAGCTGACTCAGATAAATGCTTCGTCCTTTTCCTTCAACTTGATTGCATTTGTTAGTTTTCTTACCTAATGCACTTCTGACTGATCAGTAAGGATTTCTAATGATATGTATTTCTGATTTTTTCTTATAGTTTTATGTATGTATGTACATATGTATGTATGTACATATGTATGTATATATATATTTCCTTTTATATTCAAGACAAATGCATTTAGCCTGCAAGTAAAGCTAAGCACTTTCAGTGTAACTGACTCATTTATAGGTGCTTGGCTTCCAGTGCTTGTCAGCGGCAGGTGACATTTAGCACAGGCTTTATCTCAGTTGTGGTAATTACTGGGCTGACATGAGCTCTCATACACAGCACAGATTGTTTTCAGCAGATGTAACCAAGCAACTTTGATTTCTCTGGAGCAGTTTATCTGGTTTTCAAATTGTGACATTACACACACACACACACACACACACACACATTAAATGTCATTTTTATGGAAATGCCACTCTTTGTTGCTCTGACTATACTGATTTATGTCATGAGGTGGTGGAATGAGATATCTTCATTGTATGCAACTTCTGCATTACATACTGGTCGTGAATCCTATTAACAGAAAGGTTATTGTTATTGTAATGTATCTCAGCAGTGTACCAAATGCTACTTTAATGATGTAATTAATATGCTTGGATTTACCATTTGATGTTCTCTAGCACCAATTGTGTTACTGATGGGATAGCAGTGATTATTTTTACAAAAGCTCACCACAACAGCAATTTCTTTCTTAGAGAAGATGGAACGGAAAAGGAATAAATAAAAAGTTACAACACTGAATTTTTTTCTGTCAAATATATTTTAGTGATATAACAACTGCAAGATAACTCTGAAGTTCAAACAATTTAACACAGTTCATGTTTTATCCAAGTTTCTATCCTAGATACAAGGATATGAGGAAATAATTAATTTTCTTAATTTATTTTTCTGGTATTTAAAATTGCAATTGAAATTCTGACACTTTCAGACTTAAGAGTACTCTGGTCAGTAAGTAATTATAATACAAAAATTACATAATTTACCAAAAACATATTTCAAAACATGTCAGTTGCATAATCTTTTATATAAATGTGCAAATTTAATGTCCAAAATTTCATTTAACCCAATTGTGTGACTAGACATCATGTTGTTTAAAGGATAGGAAAAGAAGTAGAATTGCTAATAATAAATTACTATATTGTAGATTGCAAAATATGTAATATTTCAGGCCAAAGGTTCTGAACAAAATGAAGCCGCTAGCAGAAAGTTCTAAAGAGCATTAGATCAGGACAAGACTGAAGGGAAATGAGGAATGGAAACCTAGAAATTCAGAGAAGAGTTGCCCAGTGTTGCTATCAAACCCTTCCCAACACACAGATACACCCTTACAGGGAGAGAGAAAAGGTGGCCACAAGTTGGCCACACTGCTTATGAAATTGTTCCACTTATTAAAACAGTGAAATGAGAGAAAAAATATATCTCAGAGGTATTTCTGAGACCTTTAAATGTTATAATAAATGTTGAATGAATTGAGGTTAAACCAGATTGTAATTATGCAAAATAAAGCTTTCTGTATAGTAGAAATTCTATAAAAAATTTTGACCTCTGGCATTTAAATAGGAAAGAAAGGAATGAAGTGCCATCACAAATAAATGTTAAACCTGAGCAAAATATAGATTTATCAAAAAAACTAAAAGGAACTTTCTAGCTTGCCCTCAAATTCCATCAAGGGATTAGATTTATTGTATGAAGGTATGTGCCACTTAATATGCTGAATATGGATATAAAATAAAAATATGAAGTGACAGTTGACCTAATATAGCACTTTACCTTCATATGAGGAAAGCTGTCTTTTAATGTACCTCATTTCCTTTATGTAAGACACTTTAAGCAGCAGCTATCTCTCAAGTATACATTTACTTATAGTACCATTTTTCAAATAACTGAATGTTGACTGAAATTAAAATTCCATTCAATTGACACCGAATCTACTTCTATACATTGTAAAATTCCTCTAGTGCTGAACTATTTAAAATTCTTGTGTCAACTGATAATTGACCTTATGATTATAATTGATGTCCTGCTATCAGCTTCCCATCAAATCATACATATTTACAATGCACAAAGAGGGATAACTTTTTATGTTGAGTCTTTCATTATATTTTCCTCTTCTGAGAGAAATGAAAAAAACCAAATGGGTCACACAGTGCATAAAAAG
This sequence comes from Crocidura indochinensis, assembly GCA_004027635.1. Taxonomy (NCBI): domain Eukaryota; kingdom Metazoa; phylum Chordata; class Mammalia; order Eulipotyphla; family Soricidae; genus Crocidura; species Crocidura indochinensis. The sequence continues at coordinate 1,931 of PVKC010041236.1, read as the reverse complement.
ATTGTGAATAGAAATAAATCTTAGTTCAAATGCTTCCTGGCATTCTACCACCTTCCAGTCCTGTGCTCCTTCATTACAGAAAGTCATTGATATTTGCTACTTACCTCCCCTGCAGAGTGGTTAGCAAATAATCATGCTGATGTCTCTGAAAGCTTTACAGGGAAGTCTTGATATTACTATAAAGAGATATCATTTGAGGTAAATCTCAGAAAATCTCCTAACAACCATTCCACTTATAAAACATCTACCCACTTTGAAAACTGAATTTCAAGCTTAGCAAAATCACCATAATAACAGAGTTGGAAATGGAATCCTTCCACTTCCTTAAAGACCATAAAAGAGAAGCAAACTATGCTATAAGTATTCTCCTAGTGAGATGAAAGGGAACAGACAGTAACCAGCCCTGCATACAGCCCACATTGAACCACGGAACATTTGTGATCAATGCATAGCTGTGGACTGACTTTTGAGAGAGACCCTGTCTCACAGCCCATCACTTAGAGGTCATAGTATTTTAGTGGTTCTTCATTCTCAATAGAATAAAACCTGAAGACAGTTAAAGAAAATAAAGGTTCTGTTTAAAGCAATGGAGTGAAGGAAGGATGAAGAGGCACTGATGAGAACCAAATGTCTCCCATATGGTTTCAAATAGAGTGGCTGGAGGGCCATATAAAATATTAATACAATTCATATAATTCTTCTCACAGACAAATATGTGCATATAATGAAAATACAACTCAAACATGACAGATCTGGGTTTTCTGACAACATTCTGGGATGCAGCATTAATCTATGTTAACTGATTATTAAGCTGATAATATACTACATTTTTCCCTTAGATTTTAAAATTCACATAGGTGGTAATTAAGGAAACCTCTTTCTATCTTAGAAAGTAAAAACACTAAAAATTTCCCATTCCACTATGAGGCCACATGACACAGCCATAATTTTAATATTGATTTCCCAGTAGGAATACACCAAAATAGATATGAATTTATTATACTAGTCACATAACCTCAACAATCAAAATCAACAAAAGAACACTCAATCATTTACATATAACTTGATATACCTGTAGACACTGATATAAGATCCCAATGCTAGATATAACAATTTCCCAATTTTTCTTTTAATACAGATTTTTTAATGAACCATTACCATTTAATTGTATCATTTGTACCAAAAATTAAGTAAATTATTTTTACCTGCTAAGGGGCAGACTTCAGGGACATTGGGAAACTAATAACCAGAGTGTGGGGACTGTTATTCTGGTGGTGATTTTGGTGTTGAAATATTGAATTCCAGAAAAATCTATCTTATAAACAACTTTGTAAACCCATCTAAAATAATTTTAATTGCAAAAAATTTTAATTTACAAGGGTTATAAGTATTATCTTGCTCATTCTAGCAAAACCATTATTGTTATCTCTACAAATTAAAGGGACAAATTTATCTAAGATTTAACAAAGCTTTGTAATGCATTAATGGAAAAATTCTGTGAAATTTGAGCTCTTTTTTCTACCACCTTATTGCACTCAAATTGGTGGAATAGGAAGATTTTAAGCAAATATTCTTATAGATCACAACTAAAGTTATCTCTCTCTTTTTTTTTTTTTTGGTAACCCCAGTGACGCTCAGGGGTTACTCCTGGCTATTCGCTCAGAAGTCGCTCCTGGCAGCACAGGGGACCATATGGGGAACCGGGGGATCGAACCGCGGTCTGTCCTAGGTTAGCGCAGGAACCTTACCTCCAGCGCCACCACCCAGCCCCAACTAAAGTTATCTCTAAGAGCAGAAAGAATGTAACAATAGAAATGAGATTAGATGTGGGAACCAGGGGCTAGAGATAGTACAGGTCAGGCACTTGATTGCATGTGGCTGTGATGGTTTGGGTATTTCAATCTCTGGTACCAATCTTAATGACTCTCTGA
>PVKC010041235.1:0-12189 GCA_004027635.1 Crocidura indochinensis | reverse complement strand
TTGCACATGACAGACTAGGACCCTGCTCAGAGTTTACTTGGGATGGGCTCAGGAGACCATACGGAATGCAGCTAGCCCTGAGCACTGCCAGGTGTGGCCCCCAATTTTTAAAGAAACACCCAGAAATAATTGAATATTCATTTTTTTAGTTCTTAAAAGATGTTTTTCTTTCTCTTCTCTTTAGATTCCCTTCTTGATTACACTTGGCTCTTTTCTCTTGTGATAGTTGTGTTGTTATTGTTCTGAAGAGATACTATGCTGTTCTGAAGAGAGACTTATCCTCACAGTTTCTTTATAGATGACACTGAGGATGAGTATGGGGGCAAGACAGGAAAGCCTTCCCTGTTTTCTAGAACAGAAACTGGAAAACCAAGAACTTATACTCACAGGAGAGTTATACAAAACCTGTGGTGGCCTGTCTTTTTCTCCAGGATAATTATGCTTACATTAAAAAAAAGAAAATGTAGGGGCTGGAGAGATAGCACAGAGGTAAGGCATTTGCCTACCTGGATTCGATTCCGGGCATCCCATATGGTCCCACTAGCCTGCCAGGAGCAATTTCTGAGCACAGAGCCAGGAGTAATCCCTGGTGTTATCAGGTGTGGTCTCCCCTCAAAAAGAAAGAAAGAAAAATAAAAAAAAATTGCTTCTTTCCCTCATAACTATGTTTTCCTTAACCAGAGAATCTTTGGTTCTAAAATTACCTCCAGTATTTCTCTGAGCAAAGTATGCCTTTTGCAACTTTTTGTGGAAGAAAATTTTGGAAACTTTTTCTAATTTTAGCTTATACCTAAAATTATATTATCATTGGTCCTTTTAAAATAGTTTTGAGCAAAGAAACTGACCTATTTAAAACTCACAAATACAAATTGTTTTGCTACAGGTTTGAGAAAATGGGGGACATGTAAGATTACTCAGAGGGTAGAGACTATTCTCACTCCTTTTGTTTCCAGTTTGAGCAAACTGAGTTGAGATCTGAAGGATTTGAACTCCATTCTTCTGGCCATGGCTTATGAATGGGCCTGTTTGACAGAACAGATTACTACAGGGTGCATTACTAGAACTGGGCTTGACAATCTCTCACAATAAATGAAAAGGAGCAACCCAGATCATGACAGAAACTGTTCTGAGCTGGAGGAAACATCTGATTTCAACTAAAGCTATAGGCAGAGAACTGGCAAGAAACTAGATTCTTCAATGAAGATTAGCCTCTGGATGAGGAATACCCACACTTGGCTCTGCATGGACCTATTAAAACCTTCACAAGGGTGAATTTAGGGACAGTTGTCTCAGCATTATGCAGTTTGCTAGTTATGTTAAATCTAGGCTTACTGTCAAAATCTCACTTTAAGAAGATGTACACTTTTAAGTTTAAGACTATTATTCAAGATCAGGGAAATAGATCAGGGGATGAATCACATGCTGTACATGTGGAACAACTGGGTTTGATCCCCAACAACACATGGTGCCCCATCATTGCTAGGAGTATCTCCTGAGCACCCCTGGATGTCACTACATACCCCCCACCAATAAGCAAAAGAAATGCTAGCAGTACAGGCTTCCTTTGCTATTCAAAAGTACAAAGTTCCCATTGGTATGATTTAGTAGGTTATATTTTTAGTCCTGGACATGTCAAAAATTTCTTCCATGTAAATTAGCACTAATAGTGTACTTAGGTGCCCTCTTAACCTACCAAATGATACTAAATAGGAACTTAATATTTTTGAATATTGGGGGAAATCTTTATACTTTATTTACTTGGGTTTATAACTACTCATAACTCTTACCGTTGGTGACTCTAGGGTTTTCTGGGATGGTGGACTTGACAAGCCTCTTCTGTTTATAGCTAATCTATCCTTCACTTTTTTGCCCGTACTATTGTCCATTTGGACAACCATCTAGAGATGTCTCATTTTCACTGCTGACTTCTTAACCTACTTTTTTTTTTTTTTTTGGTCTTTGGTTTTTGGGCCACACCCGGTGATGCTCAGGGGTTACTCCTGGCTATTGGCTCAGAAGTCGCTCCTGGCAGGTACAGGGAACCATATGGGAACCGGGGGATTGAACCGTGGTCCATCTTAGGCTAGCGCAGGCACCTTACTTCCAGCGTCACCTTCCAGCTCCCTTAACCTACTTTCTAAGCAGTCAACAGACATGGACACTGGACCCATTCCAAATGTTTTTCAGCACATCAAGAGAGAATTTTGTACTATCAAAAGACAATTTTACTGTTCATTATCACAGGGCCAAGTTAGTTCTTTGTACACCATCAACCCATCTCTTTGCAATGGGTTTCTTGTTCCAGTCACTAGAGTTTTCATTTCTGAAAGACGAGGTTTATAAAGTTTCATTGGTGAATGCCAGTGTAATGTCTGAGCTTCTGAGTTTTTAGGCAGTATGCTCTGAAAGGCTCCTGAGTTCCTCATTTACTTCTCTGGGTGTTTGAAGTGAGGGTGAGGGATGGGAATCCCATCAGAAAGCATATTGATGAGGCCACCACTGACAGATGGCACTGGCTTACTAAATGTCACACTATTGGTCCTTCTTTAAAGCAGATATGATAATGATTCCCATTTTCAAAGCTAATTGTCTGACCATTTAATCATCAACTAATGCCTTTCCTGAGAAAGGCAGTAAATACCATACAACCCCTTGTATGTCCAGTGTAAGGAATAAGCTGTAAGTATCTCATTGGATTGTGCATAGCACTTAAGGATTTCCTAGAGAGAAACTTCAGAAACATGTTTCCTTCTCTAGTCCTGTAACAAACTCGTTGAGTGGTCTGGGGCAGACACTATATTTCCACATTTCTATGAACAAAGTCTGGACAGCATGGTGCTCACATTCCTCCTAGTATTCTAAGCACCCAAGACTTGGGACTCATCTGATTCTATAGAATCTTTCTCAAAACATTCTCTAGAAATAAAAATTCCAGGGCTAGAGAAATAGTAGGTTTAGATGTACTCAATTTCGTGTACCCTTTATGTATCCAATTATGGTAGAAGTGATTTCAAGCATTGAGCCAGGAGTCTGCCCTGAGTACTACTGGCTGTGACCTAAGGCAAGAAAAGAAAAAGAAAGGAATCAGAGAGAAAAAGAGGAAAGAAGGAAGGAAATATAAAAGAGAGAGAGAAAGGAAGGGAAAACATAATTCCATACAAGAAAGCCCATTATGGAAACCCAGTATGTAAGTGAGGAAATAAGTAGGGACTTATCCTGAGGAACGACCATCTGAAATGAGAAGGGCTCTTGGAAGTTCTGTTTTCCTATGAATGTTTTCATCAATTCTTTGTCAATAAACCAAACCCATGGTCAAGCTTGGGGAATAGTTATATATTTATTTTATCCCATAAAATACAATTTTTCCAGGGACCGGAAGATAACATGGAGGTAAGGCATTTGCTTTGCATGCAGAAGGTTGGTGGTTCGACACCCGGCATCCCACATGGTTCCCCGAGCCTGCCAGGAGCGATTTCTGAGTGTAGAGCCAGAAGTAACCCCTTAGTGCTGCTGGGTATGACCCAAAAAACACAAAAAATTTTCAATTTTTCCAGAAACAGGTTTGATTAAAATATGATTTTTAAAAAGTTTGCTGACTTTAAGGATAAGGGTCCTTTCACCTAAATGTTGGATGAGGACAGCCATTGTGTATTCCTACCAATCCTCACCAACCTCCCCTCATCTCCACCACACCCCAGACTTTAAGATGCCGCCTCCATTATTTCCAATCCTGTATTTGCGTAATAAAGTCAGCTAGCTGCCCAGTCAGTGTGTTTGCTCTGGGGGGCTATTCATCAAGTTTGTAATAGAAGAAAGTGCACCTGGTAACATCACAAAAGCAGACTTCATTTCCCTTCGTAATTACAAGTGTAAAATAACTTCCAAAAACCCAAATTGCTATTGAGAGCCAGATAAGGCAATTCTCACATCTCCCCCCTCTGAGTGACAAGCTCATTTCTGCTTAATTGAGTAGCAGTCAATTGCTTTTTTGTAGCCAAGAAGGGAGTGTTGCCTTGTTTTCACTAGGGCAAACTGGTTATGATGGCAGAAAAGGCTGTGGCCCCCTTCAGCCTGCTGGTGCTTATCTGGTCCTTTCACCATCACTTCCCAAACTGCTTCTGCAGAGCTCTTCTTGTGAGCACTGCGGTAACTTGATTTCTCCAGGAAAACAAAAAATCATCACAGGGAATAATCGCCTTACACAGTGGCTGCCCTATTAGCAGCTGATTACTAACAGCAAGAATTCCATACAGGGTACCTCTTGGGCTAATGCAAATAGATTGCCTTTTTTTTTTTTTTTTGCTGAAAAATCTCAGCATCAAATTTAATCAATATTAGCATATGACAGGACTAGATTAGATATTGTTGGCCATCACACAAACTATAAAATGCTGTCAATTACCCTCCCACATTCTCCTGCTCATTAAAAAAAAAAAAGGCTATTACTACAGAAATAAGTGATTGTAGGGCAAGGGACAACAGCTGTTTAATTTTTGTCTTCATTTAAAAATTCTGGTCAGACTGCCATTTCCAAGTAAAGCATATGTGGAGAACAATTCAAGTTAGAAAAAAGACATGGATGTGTGTGCATTTCCTAAATGAAACAACTATGACCTGTTAGTAAATGTTTATTATTCATCTCCTTGATTCTCAGCTGCATCGCCCTTCACCTATAAGTCCTTGGGCAAGTTCCTTAGTTCTTTGGATCTCAGGTTTATCTTTAGCAAAGTGGCAACAATGACATCTCTCTCTCTCTCTTTCTCTCTCTCTCTCTCTCTCTCTCATTTGAGATGGCTGTGAGAATTGGATAATAGACCGTCATTATAACATAATAGAGGTGATATGCAGTGAGAAAGGAGTTCTTGGGTGAGTATTGTGTGGTTGTTGCAGTGCAAGTGACACCACCTAAGTGGGAGAGCCTACTATATACTGAGGCTATCTAGCATAGCCTTTTGCACAGCAGTGGCATCTTGATCCAAATGCATGACTGTACATACAGAGAGTACACAGTCCAGTGCCTTTCACGACTGCAGTAAGACCTGACTGCCTTTGCTCCCATTATTGTGTTGTCATTATGCATTTTTACCCATTGAAACTTCTTGAATGCAAACATTAAATCATGGGATAGATACCCCAGAGACGAAGTGTTTTCTTAACTTTTCCTAATTTGAGTTCACATGTAACATAACTGTTAAGTTATAGACAGTGCCTCTGAGAAGGTGGGGAGGAATAAGAAGGAAAAAGAGAACAATTACCAAAATAGTGGTGGGATCACCCACACTCACCCATGCAGGCTATGGCAGTAGAAAAAAATATTCTCTAACTATGGGAAGTAGCAACTTCTAAACATGGACGTAGGGAGCAAAAAGGCAAAGGATTGTGCAAAGTGAGAATGGGCAGCATGAACAAAGATCTTGAGCTTATGTCCTTACAGATTTTTTTTTCTCTCTAGATACTTATTTTTCCTCAAAGAATTTTGCCTCACAGAATTTTCTCCTATGGTCATGTCCTCAGACACATCTCTTCATAGAATTATGCACCAACCCCAGAAAGTTGGTTTTTTTGTTTGTTTGGTTTTTTTGAGGAGCCATATCTGGCAGTGCTCAGGGATTACTCCTTGTTCTGAGCTCAGAAATCGATCCTGGCAGGCTCAGGGGACCACATGGGATACCAAGGATTGAACCTTTGTCAGTCCCGGGTCATCTGCTTGCAAGGCAAATGCCCTACCACTGTGCTGTTACTCTGGCCCCCAACCCAAGAAAGTTTTAATTTAAAATAACTTCATTAAATGACCCAATGACTCAAACCAAACTCAATGAATTAAACCAAACTATTATAACTAAGCATTGTTATTGGATGGTGCTCCTAATATACCATGAGTAAACTCTTTTGTTGTGAGTATTTTGGCTCTTTGTTAGATTCTAGGCTCCTAGTTGATTTTCTAGAAAAACATTCTTTTGCTGATACTAAATAGAGGGCCTATTTTCCCTCCATCTGTATTTCTTGGTATGGAGGGAGAGTCTAATCTGATATAAGAGAAATTTTTCAAGATATTCTTCCTCTCCACAATTTGATGTCCTATTAATGTTGTCCAACTGTTCTCAGAGCGATTCATGGCCAATGAGACTGTGATTTAATTATGCAAAGTATGACAGATCATTTGAAAGTTGCTAGTTGCTGAGGAAGCACATTTGTGATACAGAGGGGAAAAAAAAAAACCTTTGCATTTGGCCAAGTTTCAAGTCTCCCACGAATACTTTTTAGTGGTGGAAAAACTTAAATTCGAAATGATTACACTGCAGATTTATGAAATGCCTTGACTAGAAGTGACAATGAGAATATGCTTCACTGTGGTGGAAAAGAAAAGGTGGACTTCAAGACCAGAAACATTGACTAGTACCAATGTCCTCTGCAAGGTATACAAATGCATGCCTTACCTGCCAGCAGCATCTCGACTATATTCACCCTCACACCTCTGCCACCTCAGAGAACAATAAGGTAATCGTTGGTGCTGTGAGATCACCTGGGTAGGGAGGTTGTGTACTCTAGGATACAAACAGCACATTGACACAGATCAGCGAATCCAGCATGACTCAGTTTGCAGATGGAGCTGTCTTCCCAGGTACCATAGCTTAATCAGATGTGCCCCAATGCTTTGTTTCTCAAAGAGACTATAGACCAAGAGTGAGCCATCCCTTGGGGCCATACTAGGAATGCAGAGAAGATCTGCATTTTAACAAGACCTCTGGTGATTTATTTGCACATTAAAATCTGAGATGCATTGACATAATGCAAGATCGGTTGGGAATTCCTTAAAGGCAGCTTCTGTGCCACTAGTCTATTATCTCTGTGTTCAGTCCAGCAGCACAAGGTCAGCTGTAATTTACTAGATTACAGTGCATGGTGTTAGATACAAAAACACATTGACCAAGATTTTGGGGTTTCTGAAGAATGAGAGTAGCTGGAAAAGAAGTGGTAAAGAAGTCTCTCTTGTTCATTTCTTAACTTGTGTTGTTCATCACATACCTATCAAATGCTAAGAAATGTTCTAGGAATTTGGGAGATGGTGGTGAGCAAGATCCACTTAGGCCTACCCTTGGAAAACATAACTTTCTGGAAACACAATAGACAAACAGTGTTTTGATCTAGAGAGAGCTGGAATATTTTGGGTATTAGATGCTGGAAATATACTACTTTTTGCTAAAAATGAAGACAGTCACTTAATTTTTTTTAACTTGCTCTTCCTTATTTCTTTCTCCATCTAGAAGAATAAGCAAAGACATGATTTCTAGTCATTACCTTTAGTTTGACAACAATGGCACATTTTACTTGTAAAAAATTTTTAACTCAGGATAATTCTCTTCATATTTGTAATCTTTCTCAGCTCTATCAATCTCTTACAATTCATTATCTGTCCCAGTTTTGCATCCTGTATAGGCTGATGATCATTTCTGTGGTACCATCTCATGAGATTTCTACTCTTGCAGTTGGATATCTGATAATCACAAGAAGGTGAAATTTATTTTAAAACATCCTTTCCTTTATTTCCCTATTACTTTTCAAATCTGAAGAATATGAAACGTGACATCTGAATTGAATTCACAAATTTTCATCTTGAAAGTATGTCATATTCTTCTTCACTTTTCAAATGCTTTGGACTGTCTACTGTGCACTAGGTCCTGTAGATAGATATAATAAGCAAGGAATCAGCTTATTAGAACTAGGAATGCAGTTAAGAGCTGTTTTTGATGACCAAGGGCCATTGAAGTGGAAAAATTGTGACTATATTCTTAAGAGTAATTTATCATCATTTAGAAAATATTCTAATATTCGAATATACAGCCATCCAACGAACACCAATATTATCAAGATATTCTCGATATGTAAGTAATATAAGTATAGTATATATAAGTATAGAATATAACAGAAACTTATAAGTATATATAAGTATAACATGACATATCAGTATAGCATGAATCTACCAAGTATACCATGAATCTATTTGTATAAGTAATTTTTATTATTTAGAGGTAAGCATATCAAAATTTTCACAGTATTGATCACTTTATGATGAGGTAAGATAGGGTGATTTTTATTTTTGTACCTCTCCATAACTTTTAAATGTTCCTACTGACAAAGTTCTCATTATTATCATAAAGAAAACAACTGCAAATGCTCTTAAAAGTACTTTCCTTGGGGCCCGGAGATAGCATGGAAGTAAGGCGCTTGCCTTTCATGCAAAAGGTCATCGGTTCGAATCCCGGTGCCCCATATGGTCCCCCGTGCCTGCCAGGAGCAATTTCTGAGCATGGAGCCAGGAGTAACCCCTGAGCACTGCCGGGTGTGACCCAAAAACCCCAAAAAAAAAAAAAAAGTACTTTCCTTACCCCTGAATCCTAGAATGTGAGATCTCAATGAGACAGACTGGCATAGCTCAAACACCTCTGATAGTAAAAGTATTTTAGAGTTTAAAGAATTTAAAATTTAAAGTGTTGGTTCAGAGGTAGAGCTTTAAGTCAGATTAATTGAGTTTGGTCCATTTTTCCCTTTCAGTTTTGTTTTTTGGGGGATGGCGTTCAGAAATCTTCCATCTGTGGTCTATAATCACTCCTGGCAATGCTCAGGAACTAAAAGAAAGCAAAAGGGATGCTGAAGATAGAACTGGGGTTGGTCACATGCAGGCAAGCATCTTATACCACCTTCATACTCAACTAGCCTCAGGACTAGTTGAGTCTGAATTATGGTTCTTTTACCTAAATTTTGCCTGGAAGAAAATTAAGAACCTTAGCTTACATTTGTACTTGCCCAGCCCCTTGTAGTCTCATCTCTGCAAACTAATCATCAGAAATCTACAACCTGCAAAACCAAGTTCTGGCTGTGCTCTCTAGCTATGGGAAGCACTCTGTTGTGGAGGATTTGGAGAAGAGCCATGTAGAAAGCAGGGAGCCATCTCTCCACAAGGGTGGCAGAGACCTTCTTACTGGTGCCGCTACATAGAGAATGTCAGTGAATTCCTTCCCTAATAAAACTGTTTAGCTAAAGAGTTGCTATTGTCTATCAGGGATACCACTATCCAGATGGTTTTGATTAATATCTGTCAGCAATTTCCAACTTTGATTTCAGGCTTCCTTTACTGGCTGAAAAATGATGAAGGATTCCAAAGATTTGTTTTGGTTTTACTTTTTTTAAACTAAAAGATGTTAATTGTAGCTGAGTTTCATGTTTGCACTAGTATTGATGTTCATGTGATTTTGTTTGTTTGTTTTGGAGCTGATGTCTTATTCTGGGCATGGTGCTCAAGGATCACTTGTGTTGGACTCTGGGGGCTATAGGGGGTGCTTGGGGTTGAAGCCAGTTTAGCTGTATTCAAAGCGCTTAACTCACTAGACTAGCTCTCCAACTTTATACTGTTTATGGTTTTGATATACAGAGGGTCCTTAAGACCCTTCCCCACTATCCTATCTTCTAGTTTACCTCTTTCTAATTTTTTTTGTTTCATTTGTTTGTTTGCTTGCTTGCTTCCTTACTTCTGGGCCAAAACCAGTGGGGCTGAGTGATCACTCTTGGTGTGTTCAGGGGACCATATGTGGTGCCAGTGACTGAACTAAGTAAGGTTGGATGCATGCAAGGCAAGTGTCCTACCCTTTTTACTATGGGTGGAACATCCTCGTTAACCTACCTTCCTCATCTCCACACTATCTGTAGTTTTTATAGAGTAAGGGTGAGGAGGAAAAGCCCATAGAGAAATACCTAAAAAATAATAAAGTATACAAGCTAAACAACAGTAGCAAATAATAACAAAATATAAGCTAAATATATGTGAAAACTGAGAACTAAAGATCTGATCAAAGACAGGAGAGATTAAACAGTTTTGTTCTTAAGAACACAAATTCTGGCTGGAATCTGACCTATTACAGGATTTTAGAGAATGTTTTTCTGACTTTTGACTAATTAAGTGCAAGAAAAAAATCTAAAGTCAATAATAGAATGTTGTAAATGCAGAAGGAAGAAAATCCTTAAAGCCTCTTTGTATGATTTTTGTCCAATTTTCCGTTTCTACCCATTGTTTTCTGTATCTCACTGATCTAAGCAGACTTGTTGTTAGGTGCTTTTTCATAGTCATTCCTCACTCTCTGAATTATGTTTCCATATTTTTGTCACCTTTTTTTTTTACGCACAGCAGTGGTAGGTTGGGTCAATATCACTTTCCTCATTTAAAAAAGAGAAAAGCAAAGCAAACAAAAGGAGGAAATATCAGTGCTCAGGTTGAAAAAGAAATGACCAAGAAAGTATACTGACTGAGCAACCAATGGCAAAGCACATGTGGAACTTGTGTCAATAAATATAAATAAGCCAGTTAGTTCTTCCAATAAATACAAAGCACTAACTTAGAAAATATAAAGCCTTTAAAATGTTCACTCTGGTACCCAGAGTGATAGTACAGCAGGTAAGGACACAGTCCACCCGAATTTCATCCTCAGTATCCCACATGGTTCCCCCGAGCCAGCCAGGAATAACTTATAGAGCAGAGCCAGGAATTGCCAAAACTCTCAAGAATTCCCAGGTGTGAGCCAAAAACAAAAAACAAGCAATGAAAAACCTCTAAAAAAAATACCATTGCACTAATAATGTAGATATTGATCAAATCTTCAAGAAGATTCTCCAAGACAGTCAGTTTACAAGATTTCCCTCCCTTTTCTGGATCCAAAAACATTTTGTTATAACAAGTATTTTATTGTTTGCTGCTTTCTTCTACTCTCTACATAATTTCTAAATAATCTCTGTATAATCTCTACAACATAACTGAAGCTCGACATCTATTATATGATGAACAAATACAGTTTTAGGGTGTGAGTATGGGTTTGGAAAATGGGTGAGAAAAAATTCATCCACAACCCTAATCTTTTTTTTTTTTTAACTTGATTGATTGATTGATTGATTTTGGAGCCACAACAGCGGCACTCAGGGGTCACTCCTGGCTCTGTACTCAGAAATCACCCCTGGCAGGCTGGGGACCATATGGGATGCTGGGAGTCGAACCAGGTCCCTCCCAGGTCAGTCGAATGCAATGCAAACCCCCTCCCACTGTGCTATCTCTCTGCCCCCAACAACTCTACTCTATTTTTTTTTTTTTTTGGCTTTTGGGCCACACCTGGCAGTGCTCAGGGATTACTCCTGGCTATCTACTCAGAAATAGCTCCTGGCGGGCACGGGGGACCATATGGGACACCGGGATTCAAACCAACCACCTTTGGTCCTGAATTGGCTGCTTGCAAGGCAAACGCAGCTGTGCTATCTCTCCGGGCCCACAACTCTACTCTTAACTAACTGGAAAAGTAGGCAAAACTCTCAGGGACAGTTGACTGTCATTGTCATAGAATGTCATTGGGGTACCTACCATCAAAACCATGTCATTTCTTGTACCTTACTGACAAAATGAGATATTTCTTTGAAATTTTGCTTGTTTCTCACTTCTTATAACACTTAAAAATATTGTGACTAAAGACTGGAGGGATAGTACAGTGGGTTAAGTGCCTGCCTTGCTCACAGTCAAGCCAGGTCCTCAGCACAGCTTATGGTCCCTGAGCCCCACTAGGAGTGATGCTTGAGCACATAGTCAGGAGTAAGTCCTGAGCATCTCTGAGTGGGATCCCAAAATAGTCAGACAGCCCCCCCCCCACACACACACTAAAAACTGTATCACCATACTTCCCAGCTTGCTGGTTGAATTAAGTTACATCAAACAACCTCTTGCACCTTTATTTTCCTAATTCTTGGGTGTCCACATAAATGAAAATTCAAAACTGAACGAAAATTCATTCATTTATTCACAGTGACCATGTGCAAGGCATTACACCAGGATCTAGAATACATCTAGTCCTTCTGTCTACAGAGCGCTAATATTTGAAATATTCTCCAAAGTTCCAGGTCACTGGTGATGATTTCACTTTTCCAGAGCTGCTATATATTCTTCATGATTAGCTTAGTTATTATTTTTTTTTCTAATTTAAATTTTTATTGTGACTGAAGTTCATTACACAGAATTATTTACGGTACATAGTGACAATGAATGAAGGGCATTCCCACCACCAATGTTGTCCTCTCTCCACTCCTGTTCCCAGCATGTCTCCCATATCTCCCTCCTCTGCTCTCCCGCTCTCCCCCCACCCCCAAGATTTATACTGCATG
>PVKC010041234.1:0-12180 GCA_004027635.1 Crocidura indochinensis | reverse complement strand
TCAGAAATTGCTCCTAGCTTGGGAGACCAGATGGGATGCTGGGGATTGAACCCTGGTCCATCTTAGGTCAGCTGCGTGCAAGGCAGACACCCTATCGTTTTGTCACCACTCCGGTCCCTTGCTGTGGTTCTTGGATACCATAACTGTCAGTCCTGCTGTGTGTGTGTGTGTGTGTGTGTGTGTGTGTGTCTGTGTGTGTGTTAGGGGTTTTGATATTACAGAGATTAAGTTTAGCACTTCCAACATATAACGTGTTCTATCATTAGAGCCATATCAAGCCCTTATACTAACCTTTTAATATAATCCATTGGGTCATCAATATCTTTTAGAGGGGACAAGGTACACCCAGCATAACTCAAGCCTTACTCCTGGTTTTGCACCAGGATTCATCCTGATGGACTTAATGGATAGTGTTCTGGGGATAGACCTACCCTACCTGCTGTACTACTTTTCTGTCCCCTTGGACCACTAGTATATCAACACCCAATTTAAATATGCTTCAATGATGATTTAAATAGTAAAATAATATTTTTAATATGTTTGACTTTGTTCGAAGAATGCTGACATAATTATGCCTCTTTGTATCAACTTATTCAGGACTGCTAGGCCTGATCATTATGAATACCCTTCCTTCCTTCCTTCCTTCCTTCCTTCCTTCCTTCCTTCCTTCCTTCCTTCCTTCCTTCCTTCCTTCCTTCCTTCCTTCCTTCCTTCCTTCCTTCCTTCCTTCCTTCCTTCCTTCCTTCCTTCCTTCCTTCCTTCCTTCCTTTTCATTATTTGGAGTGGCACAGCCATTAGCACTCAAAGGCTACTCCTGTTCTGTGCTCAGAAATCACACCTGGAAGACTTAGGGGACCATATGGGATGCTGTGGATTGAACACAGGTCTGCCACATGCAAGGCAAACATCCTACCAGCTGTACTATCTCTTTGGCCCCCTGAACATTCATTTTAAGGCACTGCACTGCTCCTGCTGGCTTGTGGTACCACCTACACTTCTCTGCAGGTATACATTTGTATATTTGCAGCAGTTCCCAAGTGCTCTCTCTATTTTGCCTGAGCCTTTACTGGATATGCAGGAAACACGGTGTATAGCAGTTATTACCACTCTTAACAATGGTGCTGTTTGGAGACGATTTGTGGAACTTGAATGGTTTTCAGGACATGGATCCTGATACTCACTGTGATTACCCATCCTCAGAGATTAGCATAGAGTTGGCAAGGATATAGTGGGGTAGAAACATTCTGACTATACCTCTGTCTTTTAATTTTCCTCCTTCCTGCAAAATAAACAATGTGTTTGAATTAAAGACAAACAGAAACACCACAATTTGGAGATGATCTTCAGGGGCTATGAAAACAGAGCTATTATGTGAACTATAAACTGTTTTAGTGATTGTCTTGATTCCAGTTCTCATGTACTAGTGAGGAGGGCATTCCAGGGTAGGTTTATTCTTTTCCTCCAGCAAGTACCCTTACAATCAAAGATGTTATGAGCCACAGTATATTTTAATTACCCCTGTTTTTAAGTAGCTATCAAAGATTTTTTCCTTTTTTTGCAAGAGCTCTAAAATGTCATCTCTGGTGGTAATGAGTAAATAATAACTCTGCTTTCTCTGAAAAACAAAACAAAACAGAACAACAACAAGCCTCTCCCAACTCCATTTTTTCAGCTTTTCTCAACTAGTAAAAGGTTGTTACAGATAATCTTGGCCTTTTGGACAAGGAAAGAGAAACTTTGAGGTGAAGTAATACCTGAGAAGTAATCTACCTACTGTGTTGAAGTAATTTCCCTGTGAGTCTTTCAGTGTCAGGCCATCAGAACCTGCATAGAGAAGGTACCCCACAGCTGCATTGCTTTCCTATGTTTTCTGGATAGCCTGCAAGAGAATAAGATAAAAAGGATTGAAGAAATTCTGAGTTTTGATCTCTCATTTAGCAAGGAAACCTAATGGCAGATGTTCACATTTTCCTAATTTCTCTTTTTGTGGTCTTTTACTCTTTCTTCTCTGAACATTCTCCACCTCTTCCAATCTGACTTATAAATCTCTTATGTATTTTCCCAAGGGGCCAGACTTCCTACTTCCTTTACTTAAAGAGTAAAAAGAAGTTGTGCTCCTTTGATCTCATGAGTGGCTGCATTGCAAAGTATGATGAAACAGGCTTCTGTTTAAATCTTAATTCACACTCCTCGCAGGGTGGCAGGGGAGTCCACTGAGTTAAAGTTTAAATGAATAATGAGAGACGATTGAATTAACAAGTGTCAGACCAGCTCAAGCTGCAGCATAGATAGAATATTTCCTTTGCGATGTGCTCATTTTATATTCGAATAACTATTTAGACACAGGCCTTTATCACTTTTGCGCTGAAATCATCAATAATTAAATAAGATATTTGACTTCCTTTTCTGTTGGAATGTATGTCATCACACAATTACACATCATCTCTGCCCTAACTTGATAACACAGATTTATTAAAGCACATCTCCTTGGACCTTCCTGATGAAAAATAAAAGATATAAAGACTTTTTACTGGCCATAGCCATGATACGCATTAATATTGAATAAAATGTATCGAATCTGAAAATGTTCGGTTATGAAAGATCTATAGTATATAATCATAGATACAGATATGGTAATTATTAAATCTCTGCCATAAACAGATTTAGTAAAGAGAAGCTGGAATTCCTAGCACAGTGATAAGAAATGAGGATATATGCAACAAATCTTATCAATTCATATACCAAAGATGCCTTTCTTCAAATCTGTAACAAAATATAGACTAGGTGGTTTAAAAGCAACATATATCTAGATTCTAGAGGGCGTTATTCAAAGGTGGAATGGTCAGGCATGATCAGGTTCTAGTGAGGTGGTTCTTTGGGTTATTGACTGACAACTCATGTCATCACATGGCAGAAGCAGCAAGAGAATTTTTCTGGGCTACTTTTATTAGGCCACTGCTGCCATTTATTCATGATGGTTTGACCCTCATAACCACATTACCTCCCAAAGGTAATTACAAAGGGGCTGGAATGATAGTACAGTAAGAGAGTGTTTGCCTTGCATGCAGTTGACCCCGACAGATCTGGGTTCAATCCCCAGCATGACACATGGTCTCCTAAGCCTTCCAGGAGTGATTTTTGAAAGTAGATCCAGGAGTAACCCCTGAACTCTGCTGGATGTGCCTCCTCCAAAAAAAAAAAAAAAAAAGCCAAAACAAAACAAAAGAATTTCAAGGGAAAATAGAATATAGCAATAGGCATTTTGTAATTTTCAGGTGTTCTATTTGAGATTTTTTGGCAATTTTGAGGTTTCAAGCCATCACCTCATACATAGATAGCAAATGTGTGGCGAGAGAGGCTGGGAAATGAGGTTTCTGCAAGCTGGCCATGAATATAAAAGAAAGTCTGTTTAGAGATTTTTGTCCCTGCTGCTATGAGTGCAGGATGAGCTAAGGAAAAGTCATCCAGGTCAAACAACCTGTCTAGGCTAAGAGTGCCATAAGCATTAAAACTGCTATCTTTTACATACTTCCTGATTTAATGATGCTATGAGCATTGCAACCGCCATCTTTACATACTTCTTGATTTAATGATGCCATAACCGCTCTCTTTGCATACCATCCAAATCAATGATGCCATGTACCTTCTGACTGTTGTCTCTGCGCACCATCTTGGTGCTGTAATGCCTAAACTATATTACTCCATATTCTGTTTTCTGCCTAAAATTTGCCCGTAAAAGCCTTGTCCCTACCTTCAATAAATGAAGTACATTACTCTGACAATGCTTTCCTTCAAGTGGTCTGTGGCTCGTAGTCTTCCCCCCCTCTTGCCCAGTCTAGCCTCTGAGGCTATGGTCTGGAAGAGACCCTTACATCGGCCTTGTTGGGGGGCCTGGCACCAGCATCCTACACAAATGCTCTACCATTAGATTAAATCTTGGCTTTCAGTTTTCATTATTATGAATAATTCTGAAGTGTTTGTAAAAGATTTTATGGAGAGATGGATTTTCATCTCTCTTGGATAAAAATCTATTTATAAGACAGACTGATTTTTTTTAAGACGCTAAAGTGTTTTCTTAGGAGATTGCATCATTTTATATTATCAGCATATATGAGCGTTCCATTCTTTCAGATCCTTGTATTTATATTTGGATATATATTTACATTTTCTCTTATATTTACTCTTGTAAATCCTTTCACTATTAGTCTTTATAACATGTGTGCAGTGGTTCTCATGGTAATATTAGTTTATTTTTTTCTGAGTAAGTTATGTTATTCAGTGTCATGACATTCTTTTGATCAATGTATACTTTAAAAGTTATGATCGACATTAGTTTTAGAAGTGCAACATACTAATTTGCATAGTTGGAAAATGACTACAATAGGTTGAATTAACTTCACTATTCCTATGAGTATTTTCTGTCATGAGGTTTTCTCCATCTCTTTTGTGCAATAGTAGAAAATTAGATTTTGACAATTTTCAAGTGTTAGAAATTATCTATTGATTCTATATTCAAGTTCTTTTTAAGATGCATCTTATAGATTTCTGTATTCTAATATTCCAATTCCAATTTCATTTTATTATTGAAGTTGTTATTTTCTATGTAATTATTGTTATTTTGTATGGAGTCCAAATGCTTTCAATGTTATGGTTATTGTTTAAGATACAAACTAAGAATCCTTAAAAGGGAAGACTTAAACCCTTCTAATTCAGCTTATCATAGATGGATACGTGGATTCTTCATGTAGAAAATATTTACTGAAAAAAACTTTTTACATTTTCATGCTATCTTGACAGTGATATTTAAATTATCCCTTAATATTTTAGATATATAATATAATACTTTATATTTATATACTTATAAAATATTCACATTAAATGTAATTAATAATGATCATTATTACTTTTGTTTTATAATGCATTGTGTTTTGAAATGGCTTTGCACGCCTCTTTGAAAGTCAATTGTGAGACCAACTTACTACCAAATATAAAATTCTTTCACCAATTCAAGGGTTTAGCCTTGAATTAGTTGAGTTTTTTCAATTTGAATCTTTGTATACCAACATTTAGTAAGATTATCTGATTGTTTTATTTTTCTGACTTATCTGGCACACCAACCTTCAAATTCATCCATGTTATTGCAGGTTGGCACCATTTCACTTTTTCTTGTATCTATGTAATATTTCTTTGGTATACACCACATCATTTTTTTCATCCCATTTCTTTCCTTTTGTTGTTAGCATTGTTTCACTCTCTTGGGATTGCACCAGAATCCACACCACAGAGATCTTAATGGCAGTCCTGCTAGGATTGCACTTGGCCAATGTCATGACATATTTATGTAAGTAGATGCTCTCCTGATGAATTTCATATCTAGAGACTCAGTGGGACGACATCTTTATGAACTCATCCATTATTATACACTTGGGTTATGTAAAAATGTTGTTTCTTGTAAATAAAGCTCTAATTAACATGTAAGTGCATCTATCCTTTCAAATACATTTCTGTATTCTTCTAATTACCTATGGTTTTGTATGATAAGTCTATTTTCTGCTCTTTTAACACCTCAGATTAATTTTCAAAGTGACATTTCTAGAAACATCCTGGCAATAGCAAATGAAGACCCTTTATCTTCATATCTTCAGCAACACTAGTTGTTTCTGGTCTTTGTGATATATATGATATATATATATCATGAAAATGTAAGACTATATATAGTCTATATATATTCATATATATAGAACATATAGAATATATATATTCGTCTATATATATTCATCTTCCATTTCCATGATGATTAGTGGTCCTAAGAATTTTTCAAGTGCTTGTTGATCATCTGTTTGACCTTTTTAAAAACATGTCAGTTCATTTCTTTTTTTTTTT
Source organism: Crocidura indochinensis (assembly GCA_004027635.1). Classification (NCBI taxonomy): domain Eukaryota; kingdom Metazoa; phylum Chordata; class Mammalia; order Eulipotyphla; family Soricidae; genus Crocidura; species Crocidura indochinensis. The sequence continues at coordinate 6,297 of PVKC010041234.1, read as the reverse complement.
GTCAGTTCATTTCTTATAGCCAATAAATGGACCCATTTACAATGGATTTTAATAACATATCTATAAGATTATGAAGGATTTTCATTTTTAGCAATTTAAAATGAGAGAATTTGAGATTATGCATTGTGAGTTCATATTCTATTTTAGACCATAGGAAGAAATGGAGGCTGCTAATTTTGTAATAATTCTGTTTTTTCCAAGCTTATATTAAAATTAAACATGTGCTTTTTACCTTCAAAATTGGATGCTTTTTTTTTTTTTTACAAAATATGTAAGACACGACCTTTTATATTTAAGCAACTACAGATGCTATGAGCACAGGGGATAAAATTGATATAGTCTGAGGCAAGAAATTTAGGTAAGGATGGGCGTGATGGTATAGGAGATAAGGTGCTTACATTGAATGTGATCAAACTCATGCTTTGCATGTGGTTCTATCCCTGGCACCATATATAGTCCTCCGACCAACACCAAGATTGATTCTTGAGTACAAAGCCAGGAATTGTTACTACGCATTTGGATGTGGTCCAAAATCCAAAATAAATAAATAAATAATCAAACAAATAAATGAAGAAAAAGTAACAATTTAGGTTAATATATTTTGTTAATTTAAAACATATGTGAAAATTATTTGTATCTTTTTTTATTTTTTTATTTATTTATTTATTTTTTTTTGGTTTTTGGGTCACACCCGGTGACGCTCAGGGGTTACTCCTGGCTATTTGCTCAGAAGTCACTCCTGGCAGGCACGGGGGACCATATGGGGAACCAGGGGATCGAACCACGGTCCATCCTAGGTTAGCGCAGGCAAGGCAGGCACCTTACCTGCAGCGCCACCGCCTGACCCCCGATTATTTGTATCTTGTTTTGATCAAATCATTTGTCTACCAATATAACAAAGGCACAATAGGCATTATAGACTCTTTTTGCTTTTTCCTTACTTTGAAAAGTTATAACTCAGACAAGTGTGAAATAATTCATAGGCTTTTCCCCTTTCTGTGCAAAGGTAGCTCTTTATATTTACTCCTAAATGGTCAATGGGATTAAAACCATATTAAATTTCAAAGTTTAGTGTTTTGTTTTGTTTTCTTTTACCTCTGAGCTCAGTGGGAATGTTGTTCCTTTTTATTTGCTCTTTGCTTTACTTTTGTCTATTTTAATGGCTTAATTGATATATTGATTATTGACATTTAATTCAAGAATGTAAATGTTGGGGCTGGGCGGTGGCGCTGGAGATAAGGTGCCTGCCTTACCTGCCTGCTAACCTAGGACGGACCGCGGTTCGATCCTCCGGTTCCCCATATTGTCCCCCGTACCTGCCAGGAACGACCTCTGAGCGAATAGCCAGGAGTAACCCCTGAGCGTCACCGAGTGTGGCCCAAAAACCAAAAAAAAAAAAAGAATGTAAATGTTACAAATGATTGTTGATTAGTATACTAATAGAATTGGTAACTGTCAACACACCAATTTTATTTCAAAATAGTTTTAGTATTATTACTTGAGGTTCTCTTCATTGGTGTTTAGACACTACTGGAACTACAGCTAGTAGTGTAGTGCAGGGTGGTGAGTGGTGGCTACCAGAGATGGAAGTCAGAACTCAGTGAAATTAAAAAAATACTTGCCAGTCCTTTCAACTCTCTTCCTAGATCAGTTTAATCAAGTTTACATTTTCAACAACCTTTAAAAAAAATCATACTCATGCTAATGAGTTCACTGTCCACAGTCTCCTGTCTTTACCCTCTTCAGCTTTAAGCAAGCACAGATCTGTTATAAGTTTAGATATTTATATTCTGGAAATTTCCTGCAAGTACAACCAGATAGTATTTATTCTTTTGTGACTTGTCTATTTCACTTAGACTTTTCCACACGTTGTGATCCACACTGATCCATAAGTGTGTCCATCCCCTTTTTCTGCTTGTGACTTGACTGTCTAAATGGCTATCCACTTTTTGGGCTTATCCCTTCACCAGTTGATGGGGATTTGACTTGTTTCTATTTTCGGGCTCTTCTGAATTATGTTGCTATGAACATTTGCATGTGAGATTTTGTGTGGACATATGTCTTCATTTCTCATGGATATATACTTAGAAATGGAATTTTTTGGGTCATATGGTAACTGTTTAGCATGTTGAGAAAGGGCCAACTTGTTTTCCCAATGTGACTGGATTTGATTTATTTTTAACATTTATGTTAAATCCACTTTCAAAAAAAGATTTGAGTCAAGTTGTGATAGAAACTTGGGTTTAGCAGTATATTTCCTTTCTGAGTTTTCACAATAATCATATTACTTCATTTTGCTCTATGTGCTCTTCAAAAACAAATGGTTAGGATAATTAGAGGCTTTGTCTTATCTTAGGTTTGTGCCTGAATTTGGCTTTACTGATTTTTATTGTAAGGTGGTGCTTTAATCCTTTGGACTTTTGCCAGCATTTCTCTATTGTGTCAAATTTCCCTCAAGTTATGAGAATTCACTTTTTCTAAGCAAGGATTTGGGGGCTGAGAAAATGGTGTGGTCTCAGAGTTCTGCTTCTCCTTCTGAGTTTAAGTCGAACATTATTTCTTATCCAAGTGTGTTACCTACCATGATCTTATTTGATGTCTGCTGCGGTGGCACATGAGAGAATATATAAGAAAAGTGATTGGAGGCAGGTAGTAATAAGATTCAAGTTTCAATGGAGCTTGAGCTAGGAGAGCATGTTGCTCTAGACACACTGAACAAGCAAGATCAATCAATACATGAGAACTACCCCTGGATTGAGAAAAACAAACAAACAAACAAACAAAAAAACACCTGTGCAGATTTGAAGGAAAATGAGGAGGATCTTACCTGTGTTACAGAGACTAGCTGCCTTTTACAATCTAAAGGTCTCTGAAACCCTAATACAATTTTTCTGGATAACTCAAAATGTCTCCAGAGTTCCCAACAGAGGTCTCTAAGCACAGTTTTAGTACAGATGTGAGCCATTTCTCTCCACTTAGAGAATAGCAGTGCTCTGAATGGCATGAGGCACTGGAGACCAGTGACAGCTGTCTTAGGCAGCTGGAACAGCCTCCTGGGGCTAGTGCCAACACGAGAGGCAGCTGATGTGAACTAGTATTTAGGGAGAACATTCTCTCAACACAGCCTTCTGAGTCCTCGCCTCAGCAGCATCTCCTGGGATAAGTTTATTAAGTACCGATTGGGATAAATTCATTTTTCAACCGTATCTCCAAGCTTCTGCCAACCCAGTATGAGACATTTATGGGAAGCTATCCTTGGCAATTGCCAACCTAACACTTACCTTTTGTTTTATTTCTTTCATTTGATTACATGCCAAGAAAAAAGAATTAATAATTTCTTTCCAAGAAGCATGCGTGCTGGTCTTTCTAAAGGTGCCTAGTTTTATGAATTATTCTCAGGGTGAAGGAAAAGATCACATGGAAAGTAATTCCCTTACATTAAAACCCCGGAACTTATTAAATAATTTCAAAAATTATTTAAAGATAAAAATTTCTCACACATTAAAGTATTTTTGTTCTACATTGATTGAGATGTCTGTCATATGACAGTTTCTCTTAAAATTTTGTCTAGCCATGTTGTTGCTAACTTTTTTTTCTTTAAAATCAGATTAAGTAGTTTTCTTTTCTTAGACTTTGATGATTAGCATGAAAGTCTGGGATTTGGAGTTATTCATCTCTGAATAACAATTTCTTTTGAGTTTATTTGGATTTTAAACAAGACATGTATATTTCTCAGATGACACTATTCTCAGTTCTTGACAGTATGTTACCCAGAGACATCTGATAGGCTAAAGCATATTATCCTAGTGGACCATTGTTTCATTCAGCCAGAATCATTAGCTAAGATACTTTTCATATATATATATATATATCTGTATATAAATGTTCAATATTTTGGAGTATATTTAGGCATGAGGGTGATATAATTTCCAGGCCTGGACACTTTCTGACTGACCAGAAGGTGAGACTGTAGCTCTTCTGGTTTCTAATGGGTGAGACATTAGAATGCCATTTGCCATTTCATCTTTCTTTTTTTTTTTTTTTTTTGGTTTTTGGGTCACACCCGGTGACACTCAGGGGTTACTCCTGGCTATGTGCTCAGAAGTCGCTCCTGGCAGGCATGGGGGACCATATGGGGAACCGGGGGATCAAACTGCGGTCTGTCCTAGGTTAGCACAGGCACCTTACCTCCAGCGCCACCGCCCGGCCCCCTGCCATTTCATCTTCCACAGAAATCTACCTATCACCAGCATAGGACTAGAGAACTAGTCACTAGTCCCTTATAACCAGAGCTAGAGATATTTTAAATTAGCCAGAGAAATTCTAAAAGAGGAAGGAGAGGGATGATTATTTTATTATTGATAAATGATAATTATTATACATAAGAATTATTCTAGAAGACTAGAAGTCCTGAACCAGAGGAAAATATTGATAACTTGGGAAATCTCTCTGTCATTGAGAGGTCATAATGAGGAGTAATAAACTTGGCCCTGTGAGTGTTGGGATGCAAGTGCTCCAGCTGCTTTAACTAGATGAAGATTGTTCACATGCAGGTATATGCCACAAATTTACCAAGAACTATTTAAAAAGTTGGAATATATGCTTATCTGAAGGGAAGCTGAATTTTGTAGCTATTGTGAATAGAAAAAAATCTAACCAACCTAGAAGCTTAGAAGCTTCTAACTTAGATGCTCTCTGCTCCTACCTTTAAAAATGCTGTTTGTGTCATCTAAGATTCTCTAAGTCTTGGTTCCTTTACTACATGGTGGAAATAATAATAGCAGCCTTACAAGATTGTGAGTTTGAATTTCTATTAGGATTAATGAGTTGATAGAATGCCTAGAATATCAAACGGGATCACCTAATGTCAATTTCTTCTTTTCCACTGCAGGCTTTGGAAACTGGACTTGGCATATGTGATAAATTTTTTAAATAAAAAAATTCTACACTGCATTTTCTCATTTCTGAATATAGGGACACAAAACAAGAAAATAGTATTAGACTATTTGCACAGAATCACAAAATTAACAAGGAAAGTCAGAGGAAGACAAAGATCAGAGGTGCCGTAGGGACTGTGGTGGCACTAGCTTTCTGGTGGTGGTGGTTGATAGCAGTAACTTGTACACCAGTATTGTATATTTTGATAGTAGTACAAGCATATTCCTCAACTATAATTGTTTAACAAATTCTTTATTTTTTTTAGGTCATACCTAACAGCGCTCAGGGATTACTCCTGGCTCTATGCTCAGAAATCGTTCCTGGCAGACTCAGAGGACCATATGGGATGCTGGGTTCGAACCATCGACCTTCTGCATGAAAGGCAAATGCCTTACCTCCATGCTATCTCTCTGGTTCCAACAAATTCTAAAGGAAAAATAGCATAGTAGAGTAGAATTAACTATAGAGATTCTAAGTAAGTTATTTAGACTTTTATGCATTTTTTTGATTGTTGTTTGCCTTTGGACCACATCTAGCAATGCTCATGAATACTCCTGGCTCTGTTCTAAGAAAGTGGTGCTTGGAGGATGCTGGGGATCAAACCCAGGTAAGCTTAAAAGGCAAGCACCCCACCTGCTCCTAGAACTAAAGAATTAATGTTATTAGTTTGCTGGCAAAGATAGAAAGCACTTAAAAAAGAACAGGACAAATTATATTATGTAAATAGCTAATCTCTATCCCTCGCTTGTCCTCCCTCTAGAGACAATGACTATGTCCATGACCAATTGTGTTTTCTTAGAAGAACCCTTAATATTCCAACTCCAAAGACAGAGGTTAAGATTGGAATGTTACTATTATGATACAGAGAAGGTGGAGTTTTTATTAACACCATATATATCTGCTCTTTGCAGATAGTATTATATCAGTTTGGTTTTTTTCCTTTCAATATTTCATATTAGTAGTAATAAACATTTTAAAGAAAAAATTAAAAGAAAAGATGATCTTTGGAATATTATGAGACCAAGAGCCAAAAAGATTAGGTCAGAGAAAGGCAAGTTGAGATCTCAGGAGGAAAACTGATAGTACAGAATAAGACCCATGATGTAGACCAAATAGACCAAAGAGAAAAGAACATTTCTGAAAGTGCACATTTTTTTAAATATTTTTTTTAATTTTATTTTATTTTAACACCTTGATTACATACATAAATGTGTTTGGGTTTCAGTCATGTAAAGAACACCACCCATCACCAGTGCAACGTTTCCATCACCATTGTCCCAAATCTCCCACCTCCCACCCTCCCCATGCCTGTACTCTGGACAGGCTCTCCATTTCCCTCATATATTCTCATTATTAGGA
>PVKC010041233.1:0-12194 GCA_004027635.1 Crocidura indochinensis | reverse complement strand
CAACACTCCTTTTGGTAAATCAGGTCCCAAATATCAAAAGCTATTGTGAAAATTAACGGAGTTTGGAGAAGGCAATATCCTCAAAGAAAGTCAGATTATCTGAGGCAGGGTCACACAGGTCTAACCCCCAAAAGGCTGACAGCCTTGTCATCAGCAGGAGTCAACTTCATGCATTTATTCTAAACTCTAGCAAATTGTTACTTAGAACAGGATGCAGTTCAATGAGAAATTTAGTTTCCTGGGAAACTCTGGGAAGAACAGACCTGAATGACAACTCTTGTTGGTGTGACTGTTTTCCTCAATTTCTGCAAGGCAATGTTTCTTCATCTTTAGAATGAGGATTTCTATGTTACCTACTTCAGGAATGAAAGAGTTATATGGACTGTTTTCTGAGTAAGGAATCCAGAAAAGGAGTTCTCTTATGTAGAAATAAGAGAGATTAAAAGATATCTGGGGGTTCTAATTTTTTAAATAAAATCTTTATTTGGGGCCAGAGAGATAACATGGAGGTAAGGCGTTTGCCTTTCATGAAAAAGAATGGTGGTTTGAATCCAGGTATCCCATATGGTCCCCTGTGCCTGCCAGGAACGATTTCTGAACATAGAGCCAGGAGTAACCCCTGAGTGCTGCTGGGTGTGACCCCAAAACCAAAATAAATAAATAAATAACATAAATAAATAAAATTTTTATTTAAGCACCATGATAACATGTTTTTATTTGGATTTTAGTTATTAAAAAAAATAAGAACACCCTCCTTCACTAGTGCAACCTTCTACTACCACCAGTGCCCTCCACCTCCCTCATCCCCCTCCTCCTACTGTATTCAAGACAGGCAATCTATTTCTTTCACTCATTACCATTGTCATGATAGTTATCAGTGTAGTTATTTCTTTAACTGAACTCACCATTCTTTGTGGTAAGCTTCATATCGTGGGCTGGTCCTTTCATCTCATCTCATCCCTCATCTCTATTGTCTGTAGGTATTATTACAATACTGTCTTTTATTTTTATTAAATCCCACAGATGAGTGAGACTATTCTGTGAATATTTCTCCCCCTCAAAGTATTTCACTCAGCATAATAGTTTCCATGTCCATTCATGTATAGGAAAATTTCATGACTTCATCTCTCCTGATGGCTGCATAAAATTTTATTGTGTATAAGTACCATAGTTTCTTTAGCCACTCATCTACTTTTTGGGCATCTGGGTTGTTTTCAGATTTTATTATAAATAGCGCTGCAATAAATATAGGCATGCAGAAGGAATTTTTGTATTGTGTTTTTGTGTTCTTAGGTTAAATACCTAGAAGTAGTATAACTAGATCACATGGGAGCTCAATTTCTATTTTTTTGAGGAATGTTTTCCATAAAGGCAGGACTAGATGGCATTCCCACCAGCAGTGAATGAGAGTTCCTTTTTTCTCAAATCCCCATGAGCATTAATTGTTCTTGATTTTTTCTGATGTGTGCTACTCTCATTGGCATGAGATGGTATCTCATTGTTGTATTCATTTGTAGCTCCCTGATGATGTGGAGCATTTTGTCATGTACATTTTGGCAATTTGCATTTCTTCTTTGAGGAAGTGTTTGTTCATTTCTTCTCTTATTGGAAGAGTGAAGCCAGAAGAGCCCAGCTACTATGCTTCACTCCACAGCTGTGCATATCTTCTAGTCAATGAACCCTAGCAGAACAGGCAAAAACCATCATACCACTAGCGTTATTATATGAAAACAATGCAGGCTTACACTATGCATAGAGAAAGAAGATGGCAGCTATAATGAACCAAAACATGCCAACCTCCTTTTTAGCCTCTCAATAAGGAGTTTAGGGAAGAAATATTAATGATCCTCATAGAACTAAAAGAAAACATGGATAAAGCTGAACAAACACAAATAAGAATCAAGAGGAAGGGGCCCGGGAGATAGCATGGAGGTAAGGCATTTGCCTTTCATGCAAAAGGTCATGGGTTCGAATCCCGGTGCCCCATTTGGTCCCCCGTGCCTGCCAGGAGCAATTTCTGAGCATGGAGCCAGGAGTAACCCCTGAGCGCTGCCGGGTGTGACCCCCCCAAAAAAAAAAATAAAGAATCAAAAGGATATAAAAATAAAAACGAGAAAACGCCAAACTGAAATAACAGGACTGAAAAACTTGGTAGGCAAAATGAAAACCCCACTGGAAAGCCTCTCCAACAGAGTAACAGCAGCTGAGGACCAAATCAGTGAGCTGGAAGATGAGATGCATAACAGCTCCATACAGCAGAAGAAAATGGAAAAAATCCTTTAAGAATTCACCAAACAATGAGAAAAAAATTCTGAAAGGAGGTGAATAGATGAAAATAGATTTTTTTTATAAACTCAACATAAACAATATAAGAATCATTGGAGTTCCACCCGGGAAGAAAATCCTTATGAAGAATCAATAGTCAAGAATATCATTGCAGAGAAAATCCTAGAGCTATAAAGAGCTTGCAACTAAATCCTGCATGCCAGTAGAGTACCAGCTAAAGACTCCTAGAGCTAAAGAGTGCATGCAACCAAATCCTGCATGCCGGAAGAATACCTACTACCAATACTTTTCAGGCTCTTTCATAAAATTTAAGAAACAGAAACACTCCAAATAGATTTTTTAAATGAAACTAACATCACCCTGATACCAAAAGCAGAGATGCTGCAAAAGAAGAAAATACAGACTAATATCACTGTTGAACACAGATGCAAGGATCCTCAACAAAATCCTAGTAAATAAGATTCAACACCTCCTCGAGGAGGTCATACACCAAGACCAAGTAGGTTTCATTACAGAGATTCAGGATGGGTTAACATATGCAAATCAATAAACATAATACACCGTGTTAATGAAAGAAAAATAAAAATATGATCAGATCAATAATTCACAGAAAGCATATGATAAGGTCCAACACCCATTCATGATTTAAAAAAAAATCTCAACAAGATGGGAATGGAAGGAACTTTTCTCTATTTAGTAAAGGCCATTTACCACAAGTCAAGGCAAATATTATACTCAGCAGAGACAAACTAAAAGCCTTTTCTCTAAATATGATACAAGACAAGGCTGCCACTCCTATTTAACATAGTACTGGCAGTACTTGTCCTAGCATTTAGGCAAGAAAAATATATCAAGGGCATCCAGATAGGAAAGTAAGAAATCAAGTGTTCACTGTTTGTAGATGACATGCTACCATATTTGAAAACCCTAGAGACTCTATGAAAAAGCTTCTAGAAACAATCAATCCATATAGCAAAGTGGCAGGTTACAACATTAATATGCAAAAATCAATGGCTTTCTTGTATGCCAATAATGATAGAGAAAAAATGTCATTAAGAAACCAATCTCGGGGCCCGGGAGATAGCATGGAGGTAAAAGGTCATCGGTTCGATTCCCGGTGCCCCATATGGTCCCCGTGCCTGCCAGGAGCAATTTCTGAGCATAGAGCCAGGAATAACCCTTGAGCACTGCCAGGTGTGACCCAAAAACCAAAAGAAAAAAAAAAGAAAGAAAAAAAAGAAACCAATCTCATTCACATTAGTGCTACACAAACTCAAAATCCTCGAAGTCAACTAAAGTCAACTTAACTGAAGGACCTATATAAAGAAAATTACAAAATACTGCTTCAGGAAATAAAAGAGGGAGCCGGGTAGATAGCACAACAGTAAAGCAATTGCCTTGCTTGTGGCCAACTCGGGAGGGACCTAGTTCAATTCCTGGCATCCCATATGGTCCCCAATCCAGGAGCAATCTCTGAGTGCAGAGAGTGGCCCCTGAGCACCACTGGGTGTGGTCCAACAACCAACCATCAATAAATAAATAAATAAATAAAGTTTTAAAAAAAAGAAATAAAAGAGGACACAAAGAAATACCCTGTTCATGGAGTGGGAGGATTAACATCATTAAAATGGCAATTCTCCCCAAAGCATTGTACAGATTTAATGCAATTTCTCTAAGGATACCCATGGCATTCTTCAAAGAAGTGGCTCAAACACTCCTAAAATTCATTTGGAACAAAAACACCCACTAATAGCTAAAGCAACCCTTAGAAAAATTAAAATGGAAGGCATCACTTCCACAAACTTTGACTTTTATTACAAAGTGATAGTCATTAAAACAGGATGGTATTGGAATAAAGACAGACCCTCAGACCAATGGAATAGACTTCAAGTATTCAGAGAATGTTCCCCAGACATACAATCAATTAATCATTGATAAAGGGGCAAAAAGTGGAAAATGGAGCAAGGATAGCCTCTTCAACAAGTGGTGCTGGAACAACTGGTCAGCCACCTGCAAAAAAAGCAAACTCAGAGCTCCATCTAACACCATGCAGAAAGGCCAAATCCAAATGAATTAAAGACAGTTCTGGAACCATAAGGTATATAGAAGAATTCATATTTAAAACATGACATTGAAACTAAAGGTATCTTCAAGTAGGAAACACCACTGTCCAAACAAGTGAACGCAGAGATAAACAAACATGACTAAACTAAACTGAGAAATGTCTGTACCTCAAAGGAAATAGTGACTAGGATACAAAGGCCATTCACAGAATGGGAGAAACTATTCACCCAATACCCATCAGATATGTGGCTAATATCTAAGATATACAAGGTACTGACAGAACTTAGGAAGTAAAAAAAATCTAACCCCATCAAATCAGGGGTTTCTTATTGGATAAATGAGTAGAGAAAGAAAGAAAATGAGTTTTTATCTTCCTGAACCCCAAATATGGACCTTCAGCTCCTGTAGTTAGCCCCTCTAAATTTCTCTTCCACCTGGCTACCAAATTACCTAAATTTTGTCCTTGATCATCTACCTCAGCTTCATCCCAAGGCCTCTTGACATAATCTCCACAATTCCTACTCCCCACATCTTGGGTAGATACCTTATGCAGTCTTCTAGAACCATTTGTGTAGCCTTGGAAACATGATACAATGAATCTGTGAATTCTTTACAGCTTATTTTAGGGCCTGTTCTAACTTTGGACTCCAGAGTAGCCTGGCAAAATCTTCCTGTATCAAGGTACTTAGAGTTTCTTAGCTTCTAAGGTTTATATTTTCAGAACTGCCTCACATTGAAGCCATAGGCATTTTGAGCTCAAACTTGATGTCTTATTAATGTAGATCTGTATCCAAAGCAGAGGACAGTTCTCTACTGATTCATTGGTGGGAGAGAGAAAGAGGAAAAAGTAGGAGGGAAGGAAGAGGAATATTAGAAAGAAGGAAGAGAAAGGACAATTAAATCAGCGGGAGAAAATAAGTTAGCAAATGTTCTACTTTCCTTTCTAGTTGGTTGATTAGTAAGTTAGCTGCCAAAATAAGACCAAAAAGCTATTTACTTTCAGGAACTGAAAAGAACTTGACTTTGCAAGCTTCTGCTTAAGCAAACTAATCAATCTAGGTAAGTTCATATTCAGGCCATCACCAAAAAGTAAAATGGGCTTCTTTCATCTTGTGCCTCTCTTTTGCTATCCAAATTATAATATGAAAGGCAGACACTTCATAATGAGTTCCTGTCAATTATTAAAGGGGCAGGGTATAGGGAACAAAGAGATGCAATCTTTCAAGAAGGAGGAACCCACTTTTGGGGGCAGCCCCCACTTCCTTTAAAGCAAAATAGGGAAATATAGACTTCCTTGGTAACCACTCCTGAACCATCCTAGGACATAATAACTTGCTATTAGAGCACCAGAGGTTAGGTTCCCCCAATTTCCAGACACACAAGAACTGGTCAACCTTCAGACACTGATCTATCTTTAGTGATGGATGAGAAATGCCTCCCTGTTTACACACCACCTGTTTCACCCAGCATGCCAAATGCCTCTAACATTTGAACTCTAACTTCAGGGCAGCCTGTAACTATAAACCCAATCAGCTGCTAATGAATGTCCCAATAGTCAAAGGAGATCTCATTGAATGCTCATCTTATCTCAGAGGAGCCACAGAGATGGTCTTTCCCTAGGACTCGGGGCTCATCCCCTGGTCACTAAGAGCTGACTAGAACCACTGAATCTCTGTGATTTGGTAAGTACAGTCATTGCCATGACTATATAAGGAAAGCATCAGAAAGTTGTGCACAAGCCAAAGCTCCTGAGTTAGAGACATTCTTTATCTTCTTCAAATCCATTATTTCCTTCCTCTTCCATAATAGAGCTACAGCTTGCCGTGTGGCAGAATATCAGTGCGACAGACCCCAGTTCTAGCTCCTGCAACAATTCAGAATTCTTCCTGGAAACAGAAGAGTTGGTCACTTTTAAGACAATGCTTTTACATAAAGAAGCCTTCTTCCAACACACTCTTACTCTACTTCCTACAAGCCTGAGCATGGAACGAAGGACAGGAGACCCAGTGTAACAAGAGTGCAGAAAGCAAAACAGAAAAAACTAGTTGTCAGGTCAGTCTATAGAGCAGAGTCATCTGCCAATCTGGATCTCACACAGGGAAGTAAGAGACAAGTGACCAAGTGACTGTGTAATTTAGCCATTGACCTGCTGGGTATCACAGTGAGTAAGTAGCAAAGGAAAATATGCATTTCAAAACTTCAAAGCCAATACTTTTCACTGGTCTTATTAGTCAACATCTTCAGAGGTACAAAGCATGAATGAATATAGAGCACCTGGGAGCTGGAGAGAGTACAAAGGTACTAACCTTGCAAGCAACTCACTAGGATATCGATCCCTGGCATCCCGTATGGACACCCAAGCCAGCTGGGAGCAATTCCGAAGTGTAGAGCAAGGAGTACCCCTGAGCACTGCCAGGTGTGGCCCAAAAAAGAAAAATGAAAACAACCCCCCCAAAAGTGTTGTTCCAACAACAGCAAGATTTTTTTTTATAAAACAAAACTGACATAAAGGTAGAGAGCAGAGTATGTTTATAGAGAAACTCAAGTGCACTTCTCCAAATCTGAAACAAACAAAATCCAAATAAATAGTTTCTGGAAGACTTCCTCTGGCCCAGAAGGAAACCACGAGGTTAGAGAAGCAAAGTATACTGAGTCAGGGATTGCTGATGTACGTCTGTGCTCTCTCTGTCTCTTTCTCTCTCTCCCCTTCCACATTTGATTATGATTCTGAATAGTAATATTCACAACACTACATTTAACTGTGAGATTTCTACCCCATTTGAATAGGATCATGAATATTAATATTAATGTGAGTATTAATATTCACAGGTGCCACCACTTAACTGTGGACAAGGCAACTTCATTCCATCGATAGTGTGTTAAACCTAGTCCTAGTGCATTGGGGCTGCTAGAGCTGTAACTGATCCCAGCAGCTTCTGGAACCAGCTGTGGGTGGAAAGATTGAAGTTGGAGAAATACTGTAAACTTGTGATATCTGCCCAGGGTAATAGGAGACATAAAAGGAAAACGGTGGTTTTTCAGACTAAGGAAATAGTACAGTGGGTAAAGTGTTTTCCTTTGCACTTTACCAACCTAGATTGAATCCACTTCAGGACATCTGATCCCCAAATACCACGAAACAGTAATCACTGAACACAGAATTAGGAGTAAGCCTTGAACACCATTATATGTAGCCCAAATACAAAAAAAAAAAATTTTTTTTATCTTCCTGTCACCTGCCAGCATCTTCTATTGGCAGGGCTACCTAGAAGTAGCTGAAAATTGTCTTAGTAATATCATCAGCAGACTCTCTTTAACTCACTTTCCTTTCTGACACTGTTGTTAAGGGGGTGAAGGGGGTGGTGCATGTCACTTTATCCTCTTTCAGCACCTAATTCTTGCTTAGAGTGATCAGTTCCAACTATCATTGTCACAGTGGACATTTCTCTGCTCTAACTGCACTCACTGTTTCGTGGGCAAGCTTCCTACAATGAACTGGCCCTCCCTACCCTCGTCTCTATTATCTTTGGATATTATTATCATACTGTCTTTTATTTTTCTTATATCCCACAAGTGAGTGAGACTATTCTATATCTATCCTTCTCCGTCTGACTATTTCACTCAACATAATAATCTCCATCTGTGTATAAGCAAATTTCATGACTTCATTTTTCCTACTGTTTCATTCAATATATATTGACAAGTTTGGGCTCACTTCGGCAGCCCAAATATATACAATATATTGACAAGTTACCATGTGTGGAATCAGTCCTGAATGCCAGGCAGCATAAATGTTCCTTGGGTTTCCTCTTTTAATCCCAATGATAGTCTCCCTAAAGAAATATTACAACCCCATTTGCAACAGCAGACTCTATAATGTATATAGCTATGTTCATTTGATTCAAGAATAAGGAGAAGTACAGGGGAGATTGCACCGAAAATATGACCCTTCATTTGGAGATTTTTTTTTCACTGATTCGCCACACACACCGATTCCCCTGCTCAGTTCCTATCTATGTTCAGGTAGCCCCAACAACCTGGGCCCCGAGTATGCTCCCTGTCTCTAGTTGTTTTTCCTCAACTGAGTCTCACACTGGCCCAGATAATTCTAAAGTCAAGTTCCCCTGCTCACCCCCCAACTGGACACAGGCATGGACCAAGCCTTCCTCACATGTTTTATGTTTACCCCAAGGACTGAGACTAAGTAGATATGGTCGTGAGGGATAGGGAATGATTATTTTGAAATTTTCCAGGTAATTCTGATTCCATTTCTGCTCTGGAAATCCAGGTCTCCAGCAGGCCTGCTGCAGACTAGGAAATGACTCAGCCCTTCCAGACTATAATGAGGATTTCAGGGTTTCCTGATGGTCAGCATCCCCCCTCCTGGGAACTCCCCTTCTCTCTCAGAAACCTCCAGGATCCTAATCTCTGTTCCTCATGTGTCCCCCTTCTCCTCCTCCTAAAGGTCTCAGCTCTCACCAGCAGCCTGTGTAGATCAGCCTTGTCAGAACCACAATCAGCTCCATCTTTAAGCAATTTCCTGCTGTCTTCCCAGGCCTCCCCAACATATTGCAGGCTCTGCAGACAGAATCACAGCTGCTGGTCTCACAGTTCCAGGCCCCCAAATCAGCATCTGCTACAAAGAAGAGCTTTAAAAATATATTGGGGAAAATGGGGTTTTCCCAGTCACAACCTCTGAAGCTTAGGCCTTAAACAGAAACAACATTTTCAAAATTGCCCCAAGAGACTCTCCCTTCATTCAAAGCTCCCCTGGACAGCAGAAAATAGAGAGAGCCAGCATGAGTTTGGGGCAAACATAAATCTGTGCCCTAGTTCCCAGATGTGCCATTCACTTGCTGTGTGGCCTTGGCAAATCTCTGCCTCTCTCTCAGTCTCTCCTGGGAAATGGAGTTAAATGTGCCCCCCAAGAAAAGGCTGAGAATAAAAGGTATTTTTCCCCTGTGAATGAATCTCACTGATGTGGCAGTGCAAGCCCAAGGAGCCTATCCAGGCTATTCCCTTCACCAGGGAATTATAAAGCCTAACAATGACTCTATTTATGTATAGGTAAACAGTAGACTTCCTTGGCAAGTTAAACACACACACACACACACACACACACACACACACACTCACGCATACACAGGAGCTTCTTTCCCTATAATAAATTGCAAAGTAGTTGCAAGTATGAAAAGTTCATGGTCACAATACTACTTGTACTTCTCACACATTTGGACAGATCCAAGTGTGGGTTACCCTGCACCTTTGATCACCAGTAGTAGGTGGTAGTAGTAAGAATTTGTGCAATGTTAATAGATTGGAAGAATCAATATTGTCAAAATGACCATCCTCCCAAAATGACTGTCCTGTCTTAAATATTATATATTCAATGTGATCGCATCAAAATTGTGATGATATTCTTCAAGAAATTAGAATGATTACTAATAAAGTACATATTACAACTTAAAATACCCTGA
Source organism: Crocidura indochinensis (assembly GCA_004027635.1). Lineage (NCBI taxonomy): Eukaryota > Metazoa > Chordata > Mammalia > Eulipotyphla > Soricidae > Crocidura > Crocidura indochinensis. The sequence continues at coordinate 2,367 of PVKC010041233.1, read as the reverse complement.
ATAGCCAAAGCTGCACAGAGAACGAAGAAATTGGATGGTATTGCAATACTTGAAACTATACTAAATATCTATAATAATAAAAATAAAGTATTTTAAAATATTATAAAATAATTTTTATAATAATAAGAAGAAAATGTCTGCCTCATAGGCAGCGGGGAGAGCAGGAGGGAAACTAGGGAAATTGGTGGTGGGAAATGTGCACTGGTGAAGGGTGTTTTTCATTGTATGACTGAAACTCAACCATGAATAACTTTGTATCTGGAAAAAAAAATGACTCTATCATGAACAAACTTGTAGTTATATAATTTAAATAAAGAAATTATAAATTTTCAAAATATTTGAAAAGACATATTCCCACCATTTTTATTGCAACAAAAGCTAAGAAAAAGAATCACTCAGGTTGACTAATAACAGAAGTGTGAATAATGCAGATTTACTCTGTATATACAAGAGAATGCACTAAAGCTGTAAGAAATGGACAATACTATGAGATTGGCTATGACCTGGATGGAACTAGAGGAGATTGTGTTAAATGAAGTAAGAATAGGCGATTGCCTTGCACGCGACTAACCTAAGACAGACTACGGTACAATCCCCTGGCATCCCGTATGGTCCCCCAAGCCAGTAGCAATTCCTGAATGCAGAGTCAGGAGTAACCCCTGAGCATCACCAGGAGTGCCCCCCCACCAAAAAAAATTTTTTTTCACTTATCTGTGGTATATAGAACAGCATGACTAGGGAAAACAAGGTACCAATCTGAGCAAAGTGGCCCTAGATTACTGTAATAAAAAGGCCAAGGAAGGAGAAAAATGGAGGGGGCTGGTATAAGAAGAAGCAGACACAAGGATATAGAAGCAAGAATGTAGGGCCTTGAACACATCAGTAAGGTAGAACCAGCAATACTAAAGAATGGAGCCCAAACTACAACAATTAATCTTTAAAATGTGCTTGTTGAACAGGATTGAAAGGGGTTGAGGTTAAGTGACAAACAGGTCACTATTAAGTACTCTGCTGATGTGACAGGGAAACCATAAAAGTAGAATGAGGATCTGAAATCAGAGATCTTCTTGGAGTGTCTGGATCTGCACCAACTGCCCACAGCCTAGGTAGGCTCTGCTCTCAGCCTCAAGAAAAGTTCCAGGGACCAGAATCTCTCCCAATTCTGGAGAGGGGTGAAGCAGGCTCCCTCCAGGACTCTTCTGGATGTTGAGATGAGGATGAGATGCCCAAGACCATCCTTCAAATCATCATGCTGTACTGACCACATCTTTACATACATAGGCCAAACCTGGGTAACCCTGATGTGACAGGTAAAGTATTAATGCCTTTTGTGGTAAATCACTTGCCTTGTCCCTGACCAATCCCCAGAAATTCTTTGTAAATAATGAGTGCCCCATAGAGATTCTTCCAATCTTGCTGAGTTTATGCAAAAGAACAGGTTAAGTTTATTTTAGCCATGTGGCAAGATTCATATGGTGAAGGTGGAGAGAAAACTATTTTTCTGTAGCTGATTGAATTAAATGCATTCTAGCAGGCTTAATGTAAAGCCTACTCCTCTTGAATAACCTATATGAAAGTATACTTACTGGTTGTAATAGACTGGTCATAAGGAACTGAAAGCTGTAAATGCAATCACTATTCTGACTTGAACTTTATCAGGGAAATGCATTCACTAGTCTGGCTAGAACTTTACCAGAGAAACTGATGTTGGTGGAGGAATTGGTATTGGTATTTGGTCTACTGGAAAATCTATCATGGACACAATTTGAATCACAATTGTGCCTTTTTCTTTTGAAGTAAAAACCAGGCTTTATTTGGCAGCACTTAGGAAGGAGAAAGTGAGAATAAGAAAGAGAGAATGAATCAAGCTCTCAAGAGAGAGCACAGATTTCTCCAAAGGAGAAACTGGAGAGAGTCCCAGTACACAATCCAGCATGAGAGTATGAAATACCCATTTCAAATATGTGGGTGCTATGTACCCATACAATTCATGTGTCATGACTTGATTTTTAATTATTTTTTAAATTAAGAAATTAATTTATTAAAATTAAAGTTTTTCAAAACTTTTAAAATACTTAACCTAGGAGCCACGAAATTCATTTAAAGAGAAAAAGTGCATGCTCAGGAGCATGATTTTGATTGTTGTCACTTCATGCCCATAGCATATTTCTGATAGTCCCCAATACCTTCAAACTTAAGTAGCACCACCTGCCTAGCCCAAGGATAGAGCTATCAAGCCTACATGACTACAACTTACACAGAGAGAAAACCTGATTTTTAAAAATTTTAAACTTTACCTATTCCAGTTCCAATTTTTTTTTTTTTAGGAATCAAAGTCTTCCACAAATCCAAAACCATAGCCTCCAA
>PVKC010041232.1:0-12186 GCA_004027635.1 Crocidura indochinensis | reverse complement strand
GTTGAATGTAGACTGGTCAAGTATTTTTGGAAAACAATATGGATATTTCTCAAAAACCTAGAAAACGAGATTCCTTATAAATCAATAAAACCACTTATAGAGACATAGCCTATGGGCCAAAACGTAACATCTGCAGAAAAGCCCTCTGCATTTCTATGTTCATCACAGCACTAATTACACTAGCCTGAATCGGAAAACAACCCAAGTGCCCAAGAACAGATGATAAGCCAAAGAAAACATGGTACATATAGATAATGGAATACTCTGCAGCTGTTATGAAGAATGAAGTAATGAAATTTGCTTATAGTTGGAGGGTCATGGAGATTATTTTGCTGAGTGAAATGAGTCAGAGGGTTCAGAGATTGGCATACAATAATTTCACTCATCTGTGGGATATAAAAACTAAATGGTAATAATATCCAGAGACAATAGATATGAGGGCCAAGAGGACCGATCCATAGTAGGAAGCCTGACACAAAGAGCAGTGAGTACAGTTAGGATAGAAAAGGGACCACCATGACAATTTTAGTTATAACTGATCACTCAGGATGAGAACTGGATGCTGAAATGGGATAAAATGGTAATGCATGGTACCCCTTAAATAACAACAGTGTAAATCACCATGCCAAAAATAAAGAGATAGAGAAAAAAAGGGAGAGAGAGAAGTAAAATGCCTACCCCAGAGGCAGCTGTCATTTGGGGAATATGGGTAGGAGGGAAACTGGAGACATTGGTGGTGGGAAAAGTGCAATGGTGTAGGGTGGTGCACATTCTGTGAGAGAAACTTAATCATGAACAATTATGTAACTACAGTGCATACATCAAGTAATTATTTAAATATTAAATTAAAAATAAAATTCTTGTGCTGAGTGACGTTTCATTTATCATGGGGGTAAATATTGGATACTGAAGTAGCAGATCATGTGTAGTTTTCCTGCCTACTTGTTCCTTCCGTTTCTCTTTGATTCTTATCATTAGCCCTTGCTTTGCATCTCTCACATCACACAACAATATATAATTTCTCCCTAAGACTTAATTTTCCAGAAGCTTTAAATTAATATAATGACAAACATACAAATGACTTAATAGAAACAATAACAGGCACAGATTTAGCCAACGTATGGGTTTACTCAGAAAATTTTGTATTATCTCCTGCATGTCCTCCTTAAAAGACAACAATTTCTGGGTCTGATTTTCTCCATTTTTGTTTTTGTTTGGGTTGCTTTTTTTGGCTGCAACTAGCATTCCACAGAGGTTACTCCTAGGCAGGCATGAGAACCATAGGACACTGGGTATTGAACTTGGGTTGGCTGCATGCAGGGCAAATGCATTACCTACTGTCCTATCACTCTAACAAATTTACCCTTTTGTGGGGAGGGGTCATTCCCGGCAGTGCTTAGGTGTTACTCCTGGCTCTGCGTTCTGAAATCGCCCCTGGCAGGCTTGTGGGACCATATAGAATGTTGGGAATCAAACCAGAGTCCATCAGGTGTTGCCGCATGCAAAGCAACTGTCCTACTCCTACTTCTGTGCTATGGCTCCAGCCCCAAATTTATCCCCCCCCCCTTTTTTTTGGTTTTTCAGCTACACCCAGTGACGCTCGAGGGTTACTCCTGGATAAGCACCCAGAAATCACTCCTGGCTTAGGGGACCATATGGGACTCTGGGGAATAGAAATGCAATCCGTCCTAGGTTAGCACACGCAAGGTAGATGCATTATGGCATGAGCCACCGCTCTAGCCTCAAATTTATCCATTTTCAAATTAGAAACTTGGTATACTTCATTGTGCCCCTCTGTTCACACAGCTCTGAAGTATAGTGAAGTATGACAGTGATCTGCATGGCATCATTCACGATGAAAATTCTAAACTTCTTGTAATCCAGAAACTATTCAGTAGGTTAATAACTGGTATTGCATTTTATAATTGGTACATAGATGCCCCAAAGAGATATCTAGGATGTTCCATATCTGGAGTTAGTGATCACTGGAAATGCCAAAATAACACAGGCTCTGAACTCTGCATTTCTCAAATCACGTTCCTTTGTGTCAAAAGTCTAGTGAAAAATAACTTTTAGTGATAATTTATTGATTCAGTAATTAGCATTAAGTAATAGGGAGCACAGTGATAATTTATTGATTCAGTAACTAACATGGACATTGTTTAAAAGAACAGCATCTAGAGTCTCACCAAAATTCAAGAGATGCTTTATTTCCTTGACTTTGGACTTTTTTTCTCAATTCTGGCCTCTTTATTAGACAGCCTCACTTATTACCTCTGATTTATATCCTATCAATTTAGCTAAAAAAATTGCAGTGAAATTAAATCTCATTATCCATGAATCAACTACGTTTATCTCAAGTTCTGAACCAATTACTGCAACCAAGTAAACGGCCTGAAAGTAAAACAAAGAACAACTGATATGCACTGTCAATTATATATTATTATGGAATAGATTTCTGTCACTTCCATTAATATCTAGATCATCAAAGAATACTCAATGCTATTCCATTTATCTGAGGGTCTGTCTTTATTCCAACACCATGCTGTTTTAATGAATATTGCTTTGTAATACAATATAAAGTTGGTAAAAGTGATGCCTCCCATATTCTTTTTCCTAAGGTTTGCTCTAGCTATTTCTGAGTGTGTATTGTTCCAAGTGAATTTCAGGAGTGTTTGATCGATTTCTTTGAAAAATGTCATGGGTATCCTTAGAGGATTTACATTAAATCTGTACAATGCATTGGGAAGTATTGCCATTTTAATGATATTAGTCCGCCCAATCCATGAACAGGGTATTTGTCTCGATTTCCTGGTGTCCTCTTTTATTTCTTGAAGTAGAGTTTTAAAATCAATTAATCTTTGATAAAGGGGAAATAGATACAAAATGAAGCAAGGAAAGCCCATTAAACAAATGGTGTTGGGACAACTGGTCAGCCACATGCAAAAGAACAAACTCAGACCTACATGTATTGCCATGCACAAAGGTCAAATCCTTAATATAAGACCAAGAATCATAATTTATATACAGAAGAGCAGATAGGGAAAGCCCTCCATGGCATTGAGACTAAAGGCATCTTCAAGGTGGAAACATCACTCTCCAAACAAGCGGAAGCAGAAATAAAGAGGTGGGACTATATTAAGCTGAGAAGTTTTTGCCCCTCAAAGGAAATAGTGAATGGGAGAAACTATTCACTTAATACCCATCAGATAAGGGGCTAATATCTAAAATATACACATTACTGGCAAAACTTAACAAGAAAGAAATGTCTAACTCCATCAAAAAATGGGGAAAAGAAATGAACAGACAATTCCTTGAAGAAGAAATATGAATGGCCAAAAGGCACATAAAAATGCTCCACATCACTGATCATCAAACTAAAAGAACAATGAGGTACCATGCCATGCCATAAAGACTGGCACACATCACAAAAAAAAACAAAACAACCAGTACTGATGAAATGTGGAGGGAAAGGAACACTCATTCGCTTCTTGTGGGAATGCTCTCCACCCAGCCTTTATGGAAAATAATAGGGAGATTCTTCAAAAAAAAACCTGGAAATTGATTTCCCATATGATCCATCTATACCACTCATAGGGATATACTCTAGGAACATAAAAACACAATACAAAAATGCCCATGCTCACCTATATTCTTTGCAGCAGAGATAGAATCTGAAAACAACAGAAATGCCCTTCAACAAATGAATGACTAAAGAAATTGTGGAACATATACACAATGGAATGCTATGCAGCCATCAGGAAAAATGAAGTCATGAAATTTTCCCACACATGGATGGACATGGAAACTATTATGTTGAGTGAAATAAGTCAGAGAGAGAGAGAGAGAGAGATAGACACAGAATAGTTTCACTTATTTATGGTATTTAAGAAGAATCAAAGATAGGATGCAAATAATACCCAGAGATTATAGAGATGAGGGCTGGAAAGAGCGGCCCATGATATAAAGCATGCCACAAAATTGTGGTGAGTTCAGATAGAGAAATAACTACACTAACAACTATCATGATAATGGTAGTGATTGAGAAAAATAAACTGTCTCGAAGATGAGCAGGGAGTAGGGGAGAAAGGAGATGGGGCCATTGGTTGTGAAAAGGTTGCACTGGTGAAGGAGGATGTTCATTTTAATAACTGAAACTGAACTACAAACATGTCTGTAATCATGGTGCTTAAAGGTATTTTTTAAATATATTAGATAAAAATAAAAACATAAAATAAATGTCAAAGACAAGAACTTTAGACTGACTTGATCACCATTTGAATTCCTTCAAGTACAACCACCAAAATATATATTAGAAATAATGAAATAATGGAAACCCAGGACCTGGTTGACAGAAATGAGAAGTGGGGAGAGGGGAATGAGGAGGGGAACTGGTGATAAAAGGCACTGGTCAAGGTTATTGTACATTCTGGTAATTTACAATAAGCTTAGTGTGTCTACATACATCAAAAATACAAGTCAACACTATTGTAAGTATGTGGCCAAAGCACAATTTAGATATATTATTATTTAAATCATTTCATAAACTTGATATTATTATATCAAACTGTTTGTATAAGTCAACCCAAACTCGAAAGTTTCTTGCCCAAATTTTCTAGTAAGCATTTCCTATATTTCCCCCATATTATCTTAAGATTTGTCAGACTCATACAAACATATTTGTAAAGACTTATTCATTATTATATGTCATTAATCTTTGAAATCATAATTTTGACTACAAGTCTAAAAAAATCTATTTATCTAAGAAATACTAAGCTGGCAGATTGGAAGTAAAATGAGAAGAAAAATAAAGGAATTCACACGACAGTGAGAAACTAAGTATTACAATCAGGTGATGAGCCCTGATATATGGAACAAAGAACTGAAGAGTGCATTAAAATGGAAAGACATTTGAGTGAATATTCTCAGTAGCTCAATCATTTAAATCAGCCTGGACTAAGGTCAAAGAACAGAGCACCTGATTCAATTTTCTGGCTCAATCACCGAATCTGTGAGCCATCACTTAAGACAGACACACGAATAGCAATATTCATGGATAGTACTGAAACTCACACACCAAAGTTACAGGGAAATTAGAGAAGGGGAGAAGATGATTCAGTTACTGTCCATTAACCATTCTTTTTTTCAATAGCTAGGTATATCAATAACATGAATTTGCCAAAGAAATCAGCCATAAAAATACAATACATTATATAATCCCTTTTAAACAGCATTTCCAGAATAACCAAATGTATAGAGTAAGTAAAGTAATGCTTTCTGAGGGAGGTGGATGATCATTATATTAGCCAAGTTTTTTGAAGTGAGCTAACTATTTTTAAATTGACCATTTTACTACCTACACACATACTTAAATAATCTAAAAGTCATTTAAATGGGAGAATTTCATAATATGTGGCTGACATCTTAATAAAGAATACAAAGGGGGCCCGGGAGATAGCATGGAGGTAAGGTGTTTACCTTTCATGCAAAAGATCATCGGTTCGAATCCCGGTGCCCCATATGGTCCCCTGTGCCTGCCAGGAGCGATTTCTGAGCATGGAGCCAGGAGTAACCCCTGAGCACTGCCGGGTGTGACCCAAAAACCAAAAAGAATACAAAGATAAAATTGAAAATCAAATCAAATAATAATATTTTGAGTAAAAATATAGATTAATGTCCTTTTATTTTTCCCTTGATATAAATTCTAATAGTAAGCATGGTATTTTAGCTAGACTATAATAGAACTGATTATATTTATAATTAAAGAACAATGACACTGATTTTGTTCATTGATCAATACTTCATGATATGTATTTATAATGACATTCACATATGTTAGAGAAAAAAGATATCGTGTCAATTAAAAAAACCTGAAAACTATATTGACAGTCTTTAATAATGAAGGGTTTAAAATGTTTAAGTGATCAATAAGACCATTTTGTTGGAGTGCTCTTCACATATTTCTCTTGGGTGCACAAAACATAAAACTGTCTCATTGGGGAAGGCATTTTGGTCATTTCTCCCAGATAATCTGGAGGATTCTACTCAGCTATGCTTATTAAAGAGTCATATAACTCCTGTCCAGAATTTCAATATACTCAGAACACTAACTACTTGAGATTTTAAGTCAAGCAGAAGTCTATGTTTTATGGCGCTATCTTCAGGAGAAAGTATATCAGATTACAAATGTGTGACTAGGTACAGAGACTAAGAAGGATATTCAGAAAATGAGTAATATAATTTTTTTATTCCCTGAGTATTATAGTAAATAAGCCATTGAAAGTACCAAACCAAATGTTTTGATAAAGGAGCAAGAAATCCTCCTTTTTTTTTGGGTGGGGGGGGGTCACACCCGGCAGCGCTCAGGGGTTAAACCTGGCTCTATGCTCAGAAATCGCCCCTGGCAGGCACAGGGGCCGGGATTCGAACCACTGTCCTTCTGCATGCTGCATGAAAGGTAAATGGCTTACCCCATGCTATCTCTCTGGCCCCGGACTCTTTTTTAGGGGGCGGGGGAGCAAGAAATCCTAAATGGAACAGGGAAGGCCTCTTCAATAAGTGGTGTAGGCACAACTGGCTTGCCACTTGTGAAAAAGCGAACTTAGATCTCCAGCTAACACCATGTATAAAGGTAAAATCCAAATGGATTAAAGACCTAGATATCAGACCTGAAACCATAAAGTATATAGAACAACGTGTAGTTGAAATGCTCTTTGACATTGAGACTAAAGGCATCATAAAGGAGGAAACAGTACTCTTCAAACAAGTGAAAGCAGAAATAAACAGATGGGACTATATTAAGCTGAGAAGCTTCTGCACCTCAAAGAAAATAGTGTCCAGAATACAAGAGCCACCCATTGAGTGGGAGAAACTATTCACTTAATACCCATCAAATAAGGGGTTAATATCCAAAATATACAAGGCACTGACAGAACTTTTCAAGAAAAAATCATCTAACCCCATCAAAAAATGGGGAGAAGAAATGAACAGACACTTTGGCAAAAAAGAAATACAAATGGCCAAATGACACATGAAAAAATGCTCCATATCACTAATAATCAGGGAAACACAAATCAAAACAACTATGAGGTAAGATCTCATATCACAGAAATTGGCAAGCATCACAAAGAATGAGAACATGCAGTGCAGGCGAGAATGCGGAGAGAAAGGAACTCTTATTCACTGCTGGTGGAAATGCAGTCTACTCCAACCTTTGTGGAAAGTGATATTGGAGATTTCTCCAATAGGTGCAAGTTGAGCTCCTATACAATCCAGCTATACCACTACTAGGTATATATCCTAGGAACACAAAAATACAATACAAAAATCCCTTCCTCATACCTATATTCATTGCAGCATTAGATCAATATAAAGAAAACTTATAAAACTTTACTTCAAGAAAGAGGACATGAGGAAATTCAAGTCCATTCACTGCTTATAGGATGACAAAAAAAAACGTTTCAGTAATATTTTATTCTCAGATTGAATAATTCTAGTACCAAGACATGGAGTGCCTTAAGAGTTAATATTAGAATTTTGATAAAAGTTGATATTTTAGGTATGCCAAACAGAATTTAAATTCTTAACATGTTATCTCATTAAGTCTGCACCTTATTCAGAAAGATAGATAAATTATTTTTCATTTTTGAGATGATACTGAAGACACACAATAAAAACAGGAAAAAGAAGTAAATAAGTTACAGCAAATTTAGAACAAGATGAATCATTGTTATGGATTCAAAACTTAAGCTTCGTGCAGTATGCTCAAATTTTTAGTATCATATGGACTCAAAACATAAGCTTCAAGCAGTATGCTCAAAATTTTAGTATTAAAATCAAGGTGTGTATACATCTTCCAAAAGAAGTTAGAATGATTATATAACGGGGACAAAAAGGCAGAGAAAAAATGCATTGAATGCTGAAAATGCAGAAGAACTGCATAATTTTGAATTTTAAGGCATATGTGTGTGTTCTGTTTGTTTTGGTTTGGGAGTCACACCCAGAAATACTCAGGGGTACTCCTGGCTCTGTACTCAGGAATTACTCCTAGCAGTCCCCCTCCTTGGGTGACCTTAGAGGATGTTGGAGACCCAATCCTGGTTGGCCATGTGCCCTACGTGCTGTGCTATATCTCAGACCCTAGGATATATTACATACATATAAATATACATATATATATATTCATGCATTGGTAGATATATTTATTTGTCAATAGGTTTACAAAGAGATCTATAAATACTAGAGATCTAAATATTAGTTTAAACTAGGAGAAGGTAGCACTAGACAAAAACGTGGTGTTAATGGTAGATGTACCTCTGGGAGTGTAAAAAATCTATTAGGAGATGTATAAAAAGTAACAGCAGCTCATGTAAGATGAGCCTTGGCAATTGCCATGAGGAGAAGACCAAGACATAACTTTCAAAGAGATGGTGAAGAACTGCAGAGGACTAGGAATAAAACCTTATCTCAAAGGTTAAGAATTCTAAGCATGATGCTTGACTACCCAAGTAAAGTGCAATTGAAATCTCATAAACTCTACACTGAAAATGATCTGTTGGATTTGGTCATTCACAAGCAATTGTCTATTTAAACGAGAGCAGAGAAGCAAAAACCATTTTTAATTAGTCACGCAAGAATGAAAGCTACAAATGCAAAACCCACTACTGAGAAGGGTGTCTGCCACTTGATAGGTAAATGTATTCATTACTTTCTATATAAATATATTTTAAGCTAGACGATTTTACTTTCAAAGAAAGAAATGCTGTGACAAATGTTAGAGGGGAGCCCAAGGTCAGGTTTTTAGGAATAGATAAAGGTTATACCTAGTGAGATTGATGAATAGATTCCTACATTTTGGAAACTAAGGGGGAAAGTAGTAAGGAGGAGAAAGTTAAAGAACAGTGCATGTCTATGTATCCCTTCTTAGACCTGAGTAAAGAGAGCCAATTGCCCAGTGGAGGATGAGCTTGAAGAAATGTCTAGAGATGGGGCCGGAGAGATAGCATGAGTTAGGACGTTTGTCTTGCATGCAGAAGGACGGTGGTTCGAATCCCAGCATCCCATATGGTCCCCTGAGCCTGACAGGAGCGATTTCTAAGTATAGAACCAGGAGTAACCCCTGAGCGCTGCCGGGTGTGAACAAGAAACAAAAACAAAACAAAACAAAAAGACTCTGTAATCAACTATAGTCATGATAGTTCTATTTGTAGAATTATTATATGTAACTGCCCCTCTATTAATAACACTGATCTTATCATATTAAAAGAAATATTTAACTATTATTCATTCAAAAAATTATATAGCCATTTTTATCGTTTTGGCTAAAGGTATTAATATCCATAGTGTTGACTAAAAATCCTACTGAAATCTTAGCATACAGCTTTAACCAATTATCTGAAAATGTTTAAAATTATTCAAATAAAATATTTCTTTAAGTGTTTATAAACCAACCACATTTTTGCATGTAGAAGGCCCAAATTTTAAGCACTACAGGAAGCACATTTTGAACAGAGCTGAAATAGCCTCTTAGCACCACTGGGTATGTGACACATCACCCCCAAAACATCAAAAAAAAAAAAAAAACCTTTAATAGGAAATTTAAAACTTAAAAGAAATTAAAAGATTCCCTCTCCTCCCAGAAAAAGGACCTAAGTGATAGTGCAGTGGTAGGGTATTTGCCTTGTATGTGGCTGACCCAGAATGGACTCCATCTGGTCCCCAAACCAGGAGCGATTTCTCAGCGCATAGCCAGGAGTAACCCCTGGCCAGCACTGGGTGTGGCCCAAAAAGAAAAAAAATGTTAAAAGACAAGATGATATAAGAGGTTAAGAGATTGACGTAAGATGTCTGGTGAGTGAAATATGCCTCCCTATAGTTTGTCAGGTTTAACTTGTTTTTACTTCTTGTGAATTGAACAATGTACATAGGGCATCTACTGTCCTGATTATCAAAGGCTCCATCATGCTAACCCTAATCCTTGCTACTTGTTCAGTCATTTAGTATTTGAATATGGGATCACAATTTTCCTAGGAAGGTTAACAATTACTAGTCTTTTGTAACCAATACTGTACAATTAGAAATAACTTAAAATGGAGAGGAATGATATCACAACAGATAACACTGCCTTGCACCCTGAAGACTGATCCTTGGCATTCCATATATCCCCTGAGAACTCCCAGGAATAATTCCTGAGTGCAGAACCAGGAGTAACCACTGGTCATCAGTCATTGCTGAATGTGCCCCAGAAAAAACAAGGAAATATCTTAAAAGTTTACATAATGCAAAATAAGATTTGAATAAAATTTGAACAGGACTGAAATTAACAATATACCTCAGATCCATCACACTGGAACATTGTTGTAATAGCCATAGAAAGGAAATTACATTAGCTTGAAATGAAAGAAAAAGAGAAAAACAAAAAACCAAATTTTTTGTTTCTGTTTTTGGGTCACACCCGGCAGAGCTCAGGGGATACTCCTGGCTCTATGCTCAGAAATTGCTCCTGGCAGGTGATTTCTGGGACAATATGGGATGCTGAGATTCGAACCACTATCCTTCTGCATGAAAGGCAAACGCCTTACCTCTCTGGCCACAGAAAAACAAACTTAAAACACTTTAAATTATTTAATATCATTACATTGTATCACTTGTATTTAATAGTGTAACTGTACTTTCATATAATATTCTTTTAAATCTGGTTCCTTACTGATAAAAAAAACCAGAATAAAAGAGCAACAGGATAAAAAAAACTAAGTGTTCAAATAATAAAGGCCTTAGTTGAGATTAGTTGAGATCAAAGATATTTTATCGTAAACAGCATAATTGTTCTCTGATTTACTTTTGCCACCAACACTACTCCTATCCTTTAGAGACAGTTTAAGCCTCAAGTCCAGCAGGACTTCGGTAACCATGTTCACTATCAAAGCAAAAGCTCACTTTTTAGTTTTCCAGTGTGTCTACTGATTTTATCAGATAACTCCTCTTTAACAAAGACAGATGTACATTACAACACAGTTCTTAGGCAACCAAATTTAGTACATAACTTACATTGCTGTAATGCAGTGCAGAATTGAACCTTTTTATCACTGCAGGCCAGTACCTGTCCTACATCTCAATAACAGACCAGTAGTTCTAAGCAAGGCAGTAGATCAGTGTTTTTAAACTTTCAACACCCATGAACAGCACCAGTCTATGATTGGAGAATGCTGATGAGGTATGTCATTCTAAGCATATTTTAGAAGTAGTAATATATATCTGAGCTCTCTTCAGTTATATTCTGAACATTATTAGATACTACTATTTTTTTTGTATTTTTCAGTTCCTGGGATAGTGCTAGATGTTGCTGGCCACATGATATTGCTTACCTGATTTATGTTCAAGTTTCAATCCATGTAATTCACTATGTTCTGTTCTACTTTCCGGAATCTGAGGAATGTAGATTTTACTGGGAATACTGAAGTATTCAGGAAAACTTATTTCTACTGAGTATAAAATGGTCTTTGGCCTCTTCAACTGTGAGGTATTGAAATATGTAGAGCACTGCAAATAAACAGTAACATTTGAATGTAATTATCTTATCATCTGCCCTCCAAAACAGAAGAGACAGTATCATGTATTTAGATTTCATGTTTTGGGGAAAATCACCAAGGTACTGAATTTACACTTCTTTTCACATATTATTATTTAATTGTTTTAGGCAGGGGGGTTGTTGGCCATACCCAGTGATGCTCAGGGGTTATTCCTGGCTATGTGCTCAGAAACTGATCCTGGCTTGAGGGACCATAGAGAAGCTGGGGATCAAACCCACATCCATATCCTGGGTCAGCTGTGTGCAAGGCAAATGCCCTACCACTGTGCTATTGCTCCAGCCTCACATATTATTTAATGCTGGAAAGCAACACTGAAACTTATTATCAATTTAATGGGATCATTCTATATAAAGAAATGGTCAAAGTCCCCTACTAGAATCTTCCAATGTTGAGGAATACATGGCTTCAACAAGAAACATTTCTACTGGTATACAACACTGTGGAAGCACCACTTTCTTTGAGTTAAACTCTGTACTCCTTAATATTTACCCATCAATTCTAGGTTCTATTAGTAGCACAGTCAGTCGCCTGTGTTGTACTTATGACAGTTTGGTGAGTATCTGTAGAACTAGATTTTTCCCCATCATGGATCTTCAAA
>PVKC010041231.1:0-12198 GCA_004027635.1 Crocidura indochinensis | reverse complement strand
AGGTAAGGTGCCTGCCTTACCGCGCTAGCCTTGGACGGACCTCGGTTCGATCCCCCGTGCCCCATATGGTCCCCCAGGCCAGCCAGGGGCGACTTCTGAGCGCATAGCCAGGAGTAACCCCTGAGTGTCACTGGGTGTGGCCCAAAAACCAAAAAAAAAAAAAGAAGACCTACACTCCGTTTTCTCCCCCTTAACCTCCCTTGAGGCAAGTTTCTTGCTGCCACTCTCCAGGGAAGGTCTGAGGACCTGGGGGGCAGGATGGCCTCTTCTCAGAGCCAAGGCTATTGGGGCCACCGACCTACCAACACCTGCTTCCTAGCCATTACTCCTTTCTACTCAGCAGATTATTCAGGGAAAAGGGGGTGTGCTTATGGAGTTCTGGTGCTCCCACTACCCCAGTTGCTAGTGACTTTGTTAGCCAGTCCCCAGTTGTGTGGCCTACACCCCACCCACATGGCACTCATGTCTAGATGAAAGTCTCTAAAGCAGCCACTGCCCTCAGGTCAAGTACCAAGGCCTGCCCTACCCCACTGTCCCTAGTACTTGGCTCCTCATGTGTAAGTCTGACCCTTCAAGAAACTGGTAGTCTCTGTCCCCAGGGCCTTAATACGTAGTCCCTCTACAAGAATGTTGTCCTATTCAAGTGAACAACTCCTCCTATAGAAGCCCACACACATAACAGCAATAGTCCCAGAGCAATGCTATATCATAGCCCAGAGTGCTCAATCCAACTCTGCCCTCTCCTAGTGGACAACATGGAAGATTGGCTTGACCTCTCTAGGCCTAGTTTCCCATCTTCTGAGTAAGCCACTGCCATCCATTTCTATATATGTGGAGAGAATACAGTATACTCTTCCTGGCCTGACTAGTACCTGCTCATGTGAGTTATCAAATACTCAGAGACAAGGCCAGAGTGGTAGCACAGATAGGGCATTTGCCTTGCATTCGGGTGAGCCAGGATGGACGCAGGTTTGATCCTCAGCATCCCATCTGTTCCCCTGAGCCAGGAGCGATTTCTGAGCAGAGTCAGGAGTAACCCCTGAGCACCACCAGATGTGGTTCAAAAATCAAAACAAACAAAAATACTAAGAGATGCAAATATGAGAGGACAGGACAGGAGTTGCCGTTGGCTCCGCACCACAGAAATTGAGTGCTTGGCAACAATACCCATTCAAAACCACTGTGGGTTTTGGGTGAAGATAATCTAAGTAGTCCAATTTTCCAAAAGATAAAATAGAGGTTTGGGGCTGTCATCAGTTATCTGGGGTACTGGAGCTCTACCAATGCCCATAGGTGAGGAAATAGCATCAAAAAGCAATCATGTGAGGCCAAAACGATAGCACAGTAGATGGACGGTTTGCCTTGCATCCAGTCAATGTAGGATAGACCTTGGTTCCATCCCCAGCATCCCATATGGTCCCCCGAGCCAAGAGCGATTTCTGAGCACATAGTCAGGAGTTGCCTTGCATATGATCCCCAGCACCTTATAGGGTTTCCCAACTACCACCAGAAGTGAACCCTCAGCACATAGCCTGGAGTAAGCCCTGAGCACTGAAGAGTGTGCACCTTCTCCCTGAAAAACCAAAGAAGCTACCTTTTTCCTTTCTAGATATTATGGGGCTTCTCCAAGCCACGCTGGTAGAGCTCAGAGGATTCATGAGGAGCCATGGACAAAACCCATTCATGTCACTAGAGTACATTCTATCACTTTGAGCCCAGACTCCTACTGTAGTAGTCACTATTGTCGTATACTTGCTGCCACATTCCTGCTAGATACTTGCCCCGCAAGGGTTCAACCTCTTGGACAACTGTTCCATCATTTTCTGGACGACGCTTCCCCAGCTGGGAACTTGCCTGCTATCCTCCAGAGAGAAAGCATGCAAGTTTTGTTTTGTTTTGGGGTCACACCCAACAGCCCTCAGAGTTTATTCCTGGTGCTGCCCTCAGAAATTGCTCCTGTCTTGGAGGGCCATATGGAATGGCAGAATTCAAACCACCATCTCTCCTAAATGGGCTGTGTGCGAGGCAAATGTCCTACTGCTGTGCTATCTCACTGGCCCTTTGCGCAAGTTTTTGAGTGTCCCCACACCCTTGCATGTGCTCCCAAGAGAAGCTGCAGGGGAAATGGGATTCTAGATCTTCAGGGCAGTCACTGAGTCATGTAGTCACTGAACCAAGTTTTGGCCATTTCTTGTTTCCAGAAAGCACCCCTGTAGGCAGCCTTTAATGGCTTTAAGGGCTTCCCCAGTGGACATGCATGACCATGGTGGGGTCAACTCTACCTCCATATCTACCCTCCCACTCACATTCCCCCACAACTGGAAGCACCAGCAGTAAACGCTTGGAGTAGAGTGTTTTTAAGGCTCATTTAATATCCATTTAGAAAATGTCATAAAGTCCTACATGTTCCTTATTCTCAGAGTCAGCAAGGGTGGACAGAGAAGGGTGGATGCCCCAGCAGAAAGAGTTCCCAAATCAAGGTTCTTCCTGACCCCACCCCAAAATCCAGAACTCCCTTTATTGGCCGGCAGCACCAGGATTTGAGGGAAAGGGGAGGTGGAGCAGCTCCAAATGTGTATGTGTGTTTATTTTTTATTTGAATTGATGTGATTTAAAGTTTTGTTGTTAAAGTTTGAGTCTCATGACCTCATTGTTGTTGACTACGATATGATATTTCATTTTGTCCTTTCTTTTTTGTTTGTTTCTTTTGTTTTTGTTTTGGGGTCACACCTGGCGATGCTCAGAAGTTACTCCTGGCTCTGCGCTCAGAAGTCACTCCTGGCAGGCTTAGGGGACCATATGGGATGCCGAGGTTCAAACCAGGGTCTGTCCTGTGTTGGCTGTGTGCAAGGCAAACCGCCTTACAGCTGTGCTATTGCTTCAGCCCCTAATTCTGTCCTTCCTTAATGCTGTCAATGCACCTGAGACTCCCTAACAATGCCTCCCATCATTTCATATTTCTTTCTCTTCCCTCACTCCCATTTCTTCCTTCTCACTATATTTTGGGGCTAAGGTGTTCTCACCAACCCCCTTTTGTGTTTTAGGAACGACCTGGCAAAGAGTGAGTTGACCATGCCCACTCCAAGCCTCTCTCTCACCTGTTCCCCCGGGAGCCCCCAGGACTTGGGGGGAGAGAGACCCCAAGGAATGCTCAGTCCTTTCATGAAGACTCTGAGGAGTGGAGGGCACCTAGGAGCTGTATTCCCAAGCCTGTTTTGACAGGCTGAAAGTGGATCCACCTGATCCCACCACCCACCCCCTTCAAGAGATCTCAGGACTAAAAGTCACCCACCCTGCTCCCCTCCCAA
Source organism: Crocidura indochinensis (assembly GCA_004027635.1). Classification (NCBI taxonomy): domain Eukaryota; kingdom Metazoa; phylum Chordata; class Mammalia; order Eulipotyphla; family Soricidae; genus Crocidura; species Crocidura indochinensis. The sequence goes on along the minus strand of PVKC010041231.1, from coordinate 8,890 downwards.
CTCCCAAGTCCCAACCTTACAGAGGGCAGCCAGGGACACAAAGAAAGTCCCATGCAGCTCCCCCCACCCCCAGCCTTGGGACTGCTCATCCCGGAGCCGGGGACGACACAGACGTAGGCAGCAGGACTCGGAGACAGACCAGTCACAGGGAGACCCACGAGGAGGGAAGTGAGGTGCAAAACAGATGGAGCTGGAGATGCAGAAAGATGGGGGGAAGGGCTGGGATGCAAAGACTGGGAGGATGCAACCTGGGAGGAAAGGAGCTGAGGACAGAAATTGGGACCCAGCCGGGCTGGAGCTGTGGATAGGCCAGCCGGGAGGGCCCATGAGCATCCCTGGGACCGCTGCTGCTGGTCCGGGCCACAGCCCCCCAGCCGCACCCCCAGTCTTTGTCCTGCGGTAACTGAGGGTCCTGCGGGCTGGGAGCGCCCCCTGCTGTCCCTGGAGTGTAGGGCGCTCCACACTCCCTGTAAGGAGTTTCTGGCTCAGCCCCCAGTGGGGTCATTGATTGCCCAGAGTGGATAAACTGAGGCTTAGGGAGAGGACATGGCATGGGTCGGAAACTCGGGGTACCTGGTAGGCACCAGGTGCAAAAACTGGATGGGGTCAATTTGAGCCCCAATCTCTCTCTCTTTCTCTCTCTTACTCTCTCTTCTCTTTTTTCTCTCTCCCCCTCTTTTCTCTTTCTCTCTTCCCTCTCTCTTCTCTATCTTTGCCTCTGTGTCTCTCTGTGTATTTCTTCTCTCTCCTTTCTCTCTTTGCCTCTCTGTTTCTCTTCTCTCTCCTCTCTCTCTGTCTCCTTTCTCTCCTCTCTGCCTCTCTCTGTCTCTCTCTGTGTTTCTCTTCTCTCTCTTTGCCGCTGTCTCTTTCTGGTCTCTCTCCCTCTTTGCCCTATCTCTGTGTTTCCTCTCTCTTTGTCTCTCAGTCTCTCTCTCTCTCCCTCTGTGTGTGTGTTTCTCTCCTCTCTCCTCTCTCTGTGTCTCTCTGTCTTTCTCCTTTCTCTCTTTGCCTTGCCTCTCTGTCTCTCTGTTTCTCTCTTCTTTCTCTCTTTGTCTTTCTCTCTGTATGTCTCTCTCCTCTCTCTGCCTCTCTCAGTGTCTCTTCTCTCCCCTCACCCCTCACACTCACACACACACGTGCTGGCCTTGCTGCCCATACCATCCACATCCTTCTTTTGGGTCACAGCATGCCCAGGGCAGGACAAGTAAGGCCGCCAGCCAAGTGAGCTGGCAGGAAATGCGACCCAGTCCGGGCGTGTGGCCCTGGCAGGGGCCGCCTGTCCTGCAGAGAATTCCTTACCAGCTTTGCAGAGGTTTTAGACTTTTTTTTTTTTCAAAAGAAGCCAGAAAATTTGGATTTTCATAGAATGACTCACAATTCAACAGCTTTTCAAAACTCCTGGGCGGGGTGTGTGTGTATATGTAAGCTTGTGTGTTTAGGGGGTGGAGTTGGAATGGGTTGGCCTCTCCAGTGGATGCTGGCCCTGTCCCAGCCAGGCCAAGTCCCAGACTGTGCCTTCTCGAGTTTCCAGCACCAGCCGCGGCATCTGCCTTCTGTGGCTATTTCCTTTTCACTCCCCTCTGTCTAAATCCATTTATTGAAAAAAGGAAACTCCATACTCTGGTTGGAATTAGAAACTGTGTCTCCTGTGCCATTAAGGCAGGTAACCTTAGAATTAAAACAGGGCCACAAAGAGGGAAGGTTTGGCTCTGATGCTGTCACATAACTGCATTTCTGCATTTGGTGGATGCCCAAACTCCAAAGTGCTGACCTGTTTCCTTTGTGCCATGGGGGTGGGGGAAAAGGGGAAGAGGGGCAGAGCTTACACGGAACATTCTAGGCTGCAGGAACACCCCACTAGCAGGGAGCATGGACATCTAGGGACCCCTTTCCCTCCTCAATTGCTACTGTCCAATCTTTGTATGGGGGTATTGGTTTGGGGCCATACCTTGCTTGCTCAGGGGTTACTTCTGATTCTGGAATCACTCCTGGCAAGCACAGGAGACTATATGGGATGTCCAGGATCGAACCCAGGTCAGCTGCTTGCAAGGCAAATGCCCTTCATTGCTGTACTACTGCTCTGGCCTCTACTTCTGATATCCATTCTCAGCAGGAGTGGAAGCTGGTTAGCTGGAAACAGAGCACACAGATTAAGGCATCTATTTTATACACAACTGACCCAGGTTCGATTCCCAGCATCACCTATGATCCCCAGAGTCCTGCTAGGAGTAATCCCTAAGCACAAATTCAGGAATAACCCTTGAGCAAAGCTGGATGTGGCCCCAAACAAACAAAAAAGAGAGGAAACTAGGAGACAGGACAGGGTCAGGAGTGTCTCCCACAGAGTCCAAAGGCACCAGCATTTGCCAGAAATGAAACAGTGCGGGGAGAGCACAGAGACATGATGCTTCAGACATGGTGCCTTTCAGTAGTAACAACTATGGCTGAAGGCTGTCCCTCTTTAGTAAAACAGCCCTTAGGATGGGCTTGGATGGTGGTAGATGGATGGCCCCAACCCCCCCCCATTTCCCTCTTCTGCTTCCTGTGGGCAGTAACTGTGAGCCTGAAGTTCTTGGAAGTAGGAGGCCAATGGGAGAAGAGCAGAGGGACACCTAGGACAACTGGGAGGGAAGTACATGGGCCCATTATGAGCAAAGGGTGGGTGGACTAAATCAGTTCTAGGGCCTAGTCTGATCTCCTCCAGGAACCTAGTACCAAGCTCTTTAGGAGTTTCTCTTGCTTTAAACTCCCCCCAGTTGGAAACCAAGACCCACACTCACTGCCCACTTCCACCTACTCTATAGTCCCTCTGTCCTATCACTGCACTTCTTGTAGCCCCACTGGCCTGCCCTCTGGCAAGCAGGCCAGAGAGTTGGAACGTGAGTAGGAGTTAGGCTGGATCAGGCTGGCTGAAGGGAACAGGCAGCACAAAGGCATGGAGGTGTGAAACTGTATGTCTTGTTCTGGGTTGCTGGGAACCCCAACAGCTGAGGTGACACCCAGGCAGTGGATGTGACAGGCAGAAGGAAGGGAAGGGAGAGACAAGGCAAAGACACAGCCTCGGCACGGAATATTAGGCAACCTATAAAAAATTTTAATTAACTCTCCACCAATAGACTTAAAGGGAATTTCTATAAGGTATTGTTGAGTGAAAAAAGCAATTTGAAGATAAGTATGTATAATACGATCTCATTTTTATAAAACAAAGGCCCAAATATTTCTGAGTACAGACATATAGCTCTATGTATGTCTGTATAGGATTTTATTAGCACAAAAGAAAATACAGAAGGATGCATGCTGGGTGTTAACACAGGTTTTCTTCCTGGAAACCTATTGTGGGGGAAGGGGAGTCAAGAAATAGGAAGAATATGAAAAATGGAAGAACACCCTTAAAAAAGATGTATGACCACATTATACCCGGACACTTCCCTCTCCCTGAAGCTATATATGTGAGTGTGGCCTCAGAACAGATATCACATATCACACACATGCATATGCACACATTTTGGGTCTCCATACTGTTTTCCTCACACCCAGTGCTCTGGTGGGCCTGGGAGTAAAATCCAGCTACCAATTTGGACCTACCTTCTTTCTCCTGCTTTGGCAGATTCACTCCACTTCCCACTGCCAAGTAACCCCCTGCTCCCCAGAAACTGTGATCCACACTCTAAGCCTTTGCACCTCTCCAAGCAAGCCCGTTGATATTTGCTGTATTCAAATCACTGCTTTAAGCACTTGGCATTTATTAAACTCATTCAACCCTTACAATAACCCTATAAAAGTGTATCATCTCTGAGGCTGGAGCAAAATAGAACAGTGAGTAGGGTGTTTGCCTTGCATGCAGCTAACCAGCCGCTCAGTTGAGACAACTACCTAGAGGAAGCCTTCTCTGAATTTTCTGCCCCTGCCCCCAATCTAGACTAGACACTCTTGGGGCCAGAGAGATAGCATGGAGGTAGGGAGTTTGCATGCAGAAGGACGGTGGTTCGAATCCCAGCATCCCATATGGTCCCCCAAGCCTGCCAGGAGTGACTTCTGAGCATAGAACCAGGAGTAACCCCTGAGTGCTGCCAGGTGTGACCCCCCTCACCCCCAAAATTAGACTAGACACTCTTGAGATGCTCTTCCATATGTCAGTTATCTGCAGTTTATCAGGCAGGTTCTCCTAGAGGGTGCTGCAGTCTGGGACCTTCATTCAAACTGTGAGGAGAGGTCCCCAAATCTGCATGCAGGGAAAGCCTGTTAGGAGTTCAGAAAGCATTCACTGTAAATCTGGGTCTTAATTGGCCCGTTTCAGTACCCTGGAGAGCTCCATGCAGCCTTTCGGGCTAACTTGGGGTCTCAGAGTTTCTTTGTTCACTGGGCCTCTAAGCTCTAGCCTGGTACAGGACCCTCCAGGGGTAGAACCGGCCTCTGATTTTTCCCACATGCATTCTATAAACTCAGAGCAGAGTCTAAACAAGTCACCCCCCTGAACCAAGCCATCCTCTGACCCCTGGGCTCTTACTGTCAATCCATAACCCATCTCACATACACCCTTTAACCAAGTTTTAAAAAGTGGTCCGAGAGCCAGTTGGCAGCGGTGCCAAATCTATGTGTTTTCTCGAATTATTGAACTAGAAAGAAATGAAAACATCAAAATACTCTTTGTACAGGGCTCGAATTGAGCGGCTGCCTCATTCAGTCCATGTCTCGGCCTGACTAGAATGATGAAGCGGTGGAAAGAGGAGCGGATTGAAAAGGAATGGAGGCTCAGCAGGGAACCTTGGATTGCCATTCGCAGACCACAGGCGAGCTCAGAACAGTCCCGCGGAAAGGAGGGGAACAAGATTGACAGGTGAGGAGCCAGAGAAGGGAGGAGGGGATGGCGGCTGGAGGAAGCTGAGACACAAAGCAACTCTCCTCTTCCATTCCATGGTGCTTACACACAGCTCAGCAGACTCCAGGATGAGTCTCTGTTCCCCCAAGCTGGCAGAGAAGTAAACAGATAGATCGGAGCTAGTTGTGCTTTGAGAAGGTGGGAGCCCCCAAGGGAGCCTGCGGCAGAAGGGACAGTGTTTGCTGGAGAAGCTGTGAACAGTATCTTGCTGAGGGACCAAATTCTTGAACTAGAATTGCCCAGCTATGGGTAATGTTGATGTAATGGCAGTTGGACTTGGGAACACCCTTTGGAAAAGCCCACTGTAATGACAGTTAGCCCTGGACACACCCCCTTGAACATGTTCCCCTGTCACACTGGGGAAAACTTGGCCAATTAGAGAAGGGGTCCTAGAAGTGGCCAGAGCAGTGCTTGCTTGCTTGTCCATGGGGGCGCCAAAGATAAAGCATCCGTGAGATACTGCCTGCTTTGTTTCTCTCTGTCTCTCTCTCTCTTTCTCTCTGTGTGTCTCTCTGTCTTTTTCTCTCCCCCAGATCTACAGGCTTACCTGGCCTCCTCTGATCAGTGAATTTCTATCTCTCCCCTCCCCCCCAACCCGATATTGCAACAGGTAGGAGCAACAGTATAGTATAACACTTTCTTTGCATGCAGCCAACCTGGTTTGATCCCCAGCATCCCATATGGTTCGTTCCCCAAGCATCACCAGCAGTCATTTTTTAGTGTACAGGAGCAAACTTTGAGCATTGTCAGGTGTGGCCCAAGTCCCCCTTCCAAAAATTAAATAAAGAAAACAGTTTCCCAGATATGCAACAGGCTTCTTAGTCAGAGCCCCCTCCCCCAGAGATATGCAAGAGGGAGAAGGAGACAGGTTGGGTGAGGGGTGCTAGAACCCAAAAGAAGTGAAAGTGACTCCTGAAGTGAAGCCCAGCCAGATGTAGCTGGCCACTCCTCTGTGCCTATGAGGGTAAAAAGTGAGGTGCCACAGTGATTATCTTTGTGGTGGTAAAGGACTGCAAAAGGGAAGAGAGGAGATAGAAAAACAACCCTCTTGTCTGAGGAAAGGGTCCTGGTGCAGGAAGACATGGGCTTTTGCTGTTTGGGGGGCACATTGGCAGACCCCTTCTCTGCCCTGCTCATTCATCTGGTTGAATCTGGCTGCTCTCAATAGTCCTCAGAGGTGAGTGCAAACTTTTTCTCTCTGTGCTCTTTGGCCCCAGTGCTTGGGGAAACAAAGCCAGTAGCAACTGAACAGATTTGGGACTGGAATGTGCCAGAGCCTGGCCAGCAGGCATGGCAGCTGCTCATCTTCCAGATTCTCCTTGACTTCCACCTTTCCAGTTTCTCACCCTTGACTTTCATCCATCTTGCACCCACACCTTCTCTCTCTTCAGAGTTGTAGTGATGACTAGGGGTCATAGGTATATGTGCACATAAACACGCACACACACACACACACACACACACACACACACACACACACACCAGCCTATAATTTGGTGCTTGCTCTTTGGGGGTGGTGCTTGGAGGGAGGGGTGTCACACATCAGGTTGTGGCACTTACACATTTAGCCATGGCCCCCACTGAGGGCTGTACTCCTTTACCTGTGGGTTTATGCTCGTGCCAGTGCTCACACAGGTGTCTACCAAGGTCACACTTCCTGGCTGTGGCACTTGTCCCTCTTGCAAGTTGCAGCATCATGCATCATGCTCATCAGAGGAACCTGTACTAGCACTGGGAATTGAACTGGACATTGGCTAGGCAGGCTTTCAAACCACTGAGTCACTCCCCCAGCCTTCATGCTTCAGAGAGCTACCATTCTCTAGAACCCTGGGGCTGGGCTACTGGTTTGTACCATTTCAGCCCTGGACTCTGCTAAGAAATGGGGAAAGAGGGAGGCCCATCTCTCTTGGTCCCTTTGAAATACCCACATGTCCATTTGGAAGAAGGAACAAACAATTGCAAGCATCACCTGCGGGACCTCCAGCCCTGGCTTCTTGGGACCAAGCACCATTCTAGCTTTGAATCTCTTTCTGCCTCTAAACCACCCGTCCTCATAGAAGCAAATGCTACATGCATTTAGTTGACCACCACCCCCAAGTTACAGATGGGGAAACTAAGACAAGGCATAGGCATACCGCTGGCAAGTACTTAGCCCAGGCAGCGTGACCACATGCCCCATGCTCTGTACACCATGCTCTCTCTTGGTGGCTTTTTGTTGTTGTTGTGTTTTGTTTTGGGGCCACACCTGATGATGCTCAAGGGTTATTCCTGGCTATGTTCCCAGAAATCGCTCCTGGCTTGGGGGACCATATGGAATGGACACCAGGAATTGAACTCGGGTCCATCTTGGGTCAGTCACATGCAAGGTAAATGCCTTATTGCTGCACTCTCCCTCCAGTCCCTCTCTTAGTGGCTTTTGAGCAAGTGATGCTAAACATTCAAGGTACCCATTCTTGAGGTATCTGAAGGTCTCAGAAGTGTCTGGAGGTGTCTGAAGGCACCCAAGGCTTCTCTCCACCACCCAGTCTCCACTTTCCTCCATGGACTCAACTGAGTCAGGTGGGCAAGAAGGTGCAGGGCCCTGATGGCTGTGCATGTGCGGGCCCATGCTCGTGAGCATGCATGCATGCATGTGTGCATGGAGAACCGCACAGACAGCCAGCAGAGGTGGCCCGGCAGGCTTACACAATGAAAGCTAATTCTTCGGTTGTAATGACTGGAAGAACTCCTGGCTTCTGACTCCTTTCGTAATTACCACAAGACCTCCGGAGAGTAATTCGCCAGATAATTACATGGTAGCGGGTGGGGGTGGGATCCTGCTCTGGAAGGTAAAGAGGTAGCATTTAATTTCGAGGGGGATGCCTAATCCTATAATTATTCAGTAAAGTCCCCGTATTCCCGCCAACCTGATTCCCGGGGGCCAGCCTGACCTGCAGAACAAAATCAAGCAGGCCTTCTTTCCTGAGATGGAGCGTCCAGCTCAGGGGAGGGCTGGAGGGTGACTGGGTCTCCCCAGAGAAAGTGGAGCAAACGTCTTCACAGGTGAATTAGTCTGAGAGTCTTGAAATACTGTGAGAGGAATTGGCTGGGCAGGAAATCGAACCTTCTTTTGTAGGCTGGAGATAAAGCTGACACAAAGGGAACAGGGCTTGGGTACCCCCAGATCTCATAGTGTGGTCATCCAGGCTTAGGATTCACAACCCAGTCTGCCTCTCTCAGCCCAACTACTTTCTCCCTCTCAGGGTTGAGCCCTACTATGTAAATGCCAACACCCCAAACACAGAGTTGGAAAGACACACCATGGTTCCAATTCTTGCAGCCAGCAAGTGACCAGCCGTGAGCCAAGATGCATGCATATGACTTATTCTATGGTTGGAGACTTGGGTAATCCCTAAATGGACCAGGAGCACCTCCTCCCCAAGCAGGACAGTCCCAGCTTGTCCCAAGGCAGCTGGATCATTCTGAGGGCTGGACTAGAAAGAGACAAACCCTTCTGGATATGAATGCTGGGAAGCAGAACAATCTCTTCTGCTTTGGCCAGCACCCCAAGACAGAGGTCAGGGTGTGGACTCAATAAGCAAGGATTCAGGGATGGTGCCAGCACTCTGTCCATGCCTGTCATCTTTCTTCCATGGCTGCATTACGGGTTGCTGCAAGATTTATGAGATGCTGCCCCTAGGGGGTCTTACATGTATTAGTGCTTGTTGAGTAAAGGCTTGTCACCAAGAAGAGTAATAAAAGGCTGATGTTAGCAGAGGATCCACTCCAGAGCAACAATGCCCCGGGGTGGGGCAGAGCCCTCTGAAACTGGGTCCCCACCTCTTCCTCTGGCTAGACCTATGAGCTCAGGGCACATCTCTGCCCCATCCCCAACTTCCACCCCACCCTAAGCCTCCCTGTCTGCAGCACCAAGTGGGCTGACCCCACTTCACAGACCCAGCTTGAAGTTATCTTCAAGGTCAAATACATTGCTGGGGGCCCCCAAGCTGAGGCTAGGGTATAAATCCAAGC
>PVKC010041230.1:0-12172 GCA_004027635.1 Crocidura indochinensis | reverse complement strand
TCAGCCTGAAAAGAAAAGAATCAGGCCTTGAGCAAACAGTTAGTTGCTGGAAATTTCAGGTACATTCCAGGAAGCACCATAGTAGGCAGATAATTTAAGTAAGCCAGAGGTTAACTAAGGAATACTGGAGCAAGGTATCATCCTTCACTAATCAATTTACAGATTTAAAGATTAATTACCCAATTATAGAAAATCCCCCCAAAAAATCCTATAAAAAGGGCCTGTGAGATCACTTCTGGGTGGCCATCTTGAGCAGATATAGCCCTAGCATGCTGGTATCTGAATATGCTCCTATGCTTTTGTATTGCTGACTCTTTCCTCATGGTCTTTCTGAGTCAGATCTGAGTTCAGAGTTAACACAATAAAATACTTTTTTTTTCCAAAATAAGAATCCTAAAGCAATCAATCAAAAAGCATTCCAAAATTGGAATCCCAAATCAATCAATCAATAAGCATTTCATTATTTAATTTTCTTGGTATATCTCTGCCAGAAATGCCCTAAAGAAAATGAATTTTTCTATAATTCACTTTTCTTTTTCTTTAGTTTTGTTTTGGGACCACATTTATTGGAGTTCAGAATATACTCCTGGATCTATTCTCATGGGTCAGTCCTGAATTGTTTCATTAGCATTTATAATAACAGGGATCAAACTTGGGTCGGCATGAGCAAGGCAAACATCCTTCACTGAACTATCCTTCGAACCCATAACCCACCTTTCTTTGCTATATAACTTCCTTGTTTTTGCTTCTTGTTGCTTGTAAATTTTCTCATTTTTATAAGTTCTCAAGCTATTTTCCCCTGCTAGACAGTGTGGTATTTTATTACTTTTTGTTTTAGTTAGATAAACTTATCAGGGTCCGCAGAGATAGCATGGAGGTAAGGCATTTTCCTTTCATGCAGAAGGTCGGTGGTTCGAATCCTGACATCCCATATGGACCTCCGAGCCTGCCAGGAGCGATTTCTAGCATAGAGCTAGAAGTAAATCCTGAGCGTTGCCCAGTGTGACCCAAAAACTAAAAAAAATAAGAAAATAAAATAAAAAATGAATTCATCAAAATTCTTTTATGCTTCAGGTGATCATTTAACAGCAAATACAAACTATCTGTCATCTAGCTTGATAGTGAGGTATTTCTCCAATAGTTAGCAGTTTTATATATAAATCTGCCTGACTATTTCCACTTGCTCTTAGACTAAAGATCTGTGATTGGTGAAAAATTTAAGGTCTTCTAAGCTTCTCACATAGTGTACCTTTCTTATATTAGCTAGTATAGTTTTCTTAATTCTCTAGACTTAGAGAGCTTTGCAGTGACTTAATTCTAAAGAATCTGTCTTCTCAGCTTTTCCAACTAGGCTTTGAGCAGATATATTATTTGCTTTAATTATAATCTTTGCCCTAGGCACTAGTGGATTATTCTTTTGCCTTTCACTTTGTTTGAAGAATACCCTCTGCATAGTGACTTTTCTTTCCTGGGAGATCTCCCAGATATGTGAAACAAATGTAAGTTCCTCGCTTCATTCCTTCAGGCAGCTTCTAAACTGGTCAGACAGATTCAATTCTTACAGAACAAAATAGTTTTGGTTCCCTCTGAAACCAAAGACTAGGGCATCACACAGTAGAAAGATCATTGTCTGCAGAAATCACTTAGAAATTGATGAGCTTGAAAAGAAAAGTAAAAAGCTGCTAAAATTTGCCATGATTTATAAAGCAAGATCTTGTTTATGCGTTTGATTGGTCATTGTAAAACACTTTTCCAAAGTTTCTACAAAGTGTTTTGATAGCATTCACTCATTTTAAGAGGTGACAGATTCTTCTCTAGAGGGTCAAACTCTTAGGACTACCAACTCTACTATAAACATTAATCACTAAAGCAGTCCCAACAAGTTAAATTTTTCTTTTATTTCATATGAATATTTTTTCTGGAAAGCTGCTTAAACATTAGTCAGAGATGATCATAGTATCAGAGATAGAATTTATTTTTGTTTTTATTTATTTTTTGTTTTGTTTTTGAGCTACACATCACTTTTCTCCTTGCTCTTCACACAGGAATCACTCCAGCCAGAGCTAGGATGACCATAGTGGTGTCAGTTATCTCTACCTACCTACTACTCTAGCATCTCACTGGTCTGAGACCTTGAAATTATTAGGTCTCTTGATCTTTAGAATTCTCTTATATACCTAAAATTTTAAATTCACTACTCTCATTAATTTTTTATTTATTTTCAGTTTTCAATTTTGGGGTCTCATCCAGAAGTAATAAAATAAAGGTAGCTTAGTAATCAGGATTGCATCCAGCTTGGTTCCAGGAACCTTGTAGTGTCATGCACTCAGTTCATTGATCATGCCTCTGACACCTCAAATATTTCTTAATATAATACATAAATAACATATGGATTGAAATAATGTGTAAAGCACATTTGGCATTTAATATATATATATATACAAAAATACAGAAATATGGCCAAAAGATAATATGGTGGTATGGTAATTGTCTTTCATTTGGAATAAAGATTTTATCCTCAGCAACACATGAAGTCCCCCAAGCACTGTCAGAATGATCCTTGAGGACTGAGCCAGGAGTCATCCGTGAGCACAGCTAGGTAGAGCCCAGAAACCACACAAAATGAAAGAGAGTAGCAAAGAAGGAGAGAAAGAAAAAAGGGACAATGAGAGAGATGGAACATGCTATATTACCAAACATGTTTTGAAATTTTCCCTTGCAGAATGCTATTCTTAGTTGTCCTACTTATAGCTTTAAATTTTAGAAAACTGGGACATGAGCAGGTTGTATTTCTTCCATCTTCAGCAAATACATTTCTTTCTATTTGGACTTTAAGTGTCTGACAGAAATTTTACTGTCAAAACTACAGTTGCCAAAGAAGGAATGCATGGCCACTTCTTTTCCTCATGGGAAAGAACTGAATTTAATTTGCTGTGCTTAGGACAAATACGAAAATAAAGATGGAATTTTTCTACTTAAATTTGTTGTGATATTGCCAAAAGTAAGGTGAAATTTCACATTTATTATGATATCTCTATTATACTAACTTCAACGTACTTGTAAAAAAGGGAAGGGATTTATATATCATCTGGAATATAGATCAATGTGTTATCTGGAATTTGATATCATGTCTCTTTTTAAATCTTTCTTTATGTAAAATTTTACTATAATGCACAGTTGAGTGACTAGATAGCTTGATATGTCAGAATGTAAGGGAAGTAAAGAAAGAGAAGAAAATTCCTTATAATGTTAACACATACCTGTGTAAGCCCATCCAATTTAATGTAAGCATAAAAGGAATTGCTTCCTTAAATTATGGCTACTAGAAAAAATAAATGCTTATAGTTTATTAGTGCTTTATATGAAATATATGGAAACCTATTTTTAGCAAAAATAATGGAGTCCCACTAAAAGTGCAATGTTAAAAATTATAGAAAATATTTTTATATTTTAATATTAGGTATTGATAAATGCATATCCTTAACAGTATCATCTTTCAAATAACTTCTTTGTCACTGAAATGCATATATGCAATAACTAGAAATTCACTGTCATTTGAATTTCATGGGAGAGAAAATTAAATTAGTCTCATAATGCTTTTAAAGGATCTACATGAGTTTCATTTGCTTTCTAATAGCAATAAAATTAAAAACTAAAATACTCCTTAACTTATGAAGTTATAGTAATAAAATTTTGAGATCTTGCCTCTAAAGCAGCCCCTCTGTTGAAATGTGGAAATAAATCTGGAGGAAGATGCCTTCAAAATTACTTTTGAATCATATCAATAGTTGTTAAAATTAATTATTAAACTTAAAACAAAGATTTTAAAATGTATTGATAAATGAATTCTATGATAGTTGGTGTTCTTCCTAAATAATCCACACATCTAAAATTGTTTGGATATTGCTACTTTACCAGTGAAACTACTTGGGATGATCTTATGTCTTTGTGTTAGAACATTATTTTATTAGTAGAGGGATCATTTTACACAAAGATTTAAATTTTTTAAGGTTAGTGGTTTATATTCATAATTTCTAATTTCATAAGAATTTTTGTAATTTCTTTAAAAATAAGATGCAAGGGTTCCATGCATTAAAACAGTCTACTGCTCTGTCATTAGTGCACCATTTAAAAGTAGAAATGAGTTGCAAGGAGAGAAAAATTTCTTCCAATAAGCACACTCTTGGTCATTCATTCTAATGAAATGCAAGCCATTGAAAAAATATATGCAGAATCATGAGTATAGCCATAAGCAACAACAAATGACTTACCCGATTTCTCAGTTTCCTGGAAACACACAAAGTATCCTCAAACTACAAAACTACAAATAAATGCACACACAATGAAAAATAAAAATTTAAGATGAAGGTTACATGGACAACAGCAAAATATGCCCCAGTGGGCATAAAGGAATAAATATTTGCTTATTGTAAAATATGACACTAGCATCCAAAAGAAAACATGCCCTTGACAATGCACTACACATCCATAAAATTGCATGAATGATTTCTTCCCCCAAATGCAATAACTCACATGTATGTCAAATAAATCAGGTAACTAATAATTCAGATTAAAGAGGGGAGGCCTTCAGCTGAGTCTTTGAAAGAGACAGTAGAGATACTTGCCAAAGTGAATGAAATATAGAAAAAAATGAAATATAGAAAAAATAAGAGAATAATGATTTCCATGGTGAGGTCAGGAGCAGGCAAAATGGCAACATTTGAATTTTATAAAACTAATATTTGTTTAAAGTTTCCTCGGGATTTGATGAACCTGAATGTTATATTAAGAATTTGTACAACTTATTATAAAACATAGAATTGAGGACAGCAATTTGGACTGCAGCATCATTTCTGATTTCTTACCAAAGTGCCTCAATTTATCTTAAAGCTCTCATTCACCTTGCTGAGTAATTCATCTTTCAAAGAGCCTCACTTAATTAAAATATCCAAACTCAAAGAGAGCAGTCTGAGTTATGATAATGCTTTTACCTAGAGAATTCATGAAGAACTAAACATGGAATTGTCCAAAGTGTCCATGGAGAGTTCACCACAGTTTAATCTATGCAGTTTCCGATCTTAATGCTTTCATTAATGTGTCAGTATTAATCCTGAAAATTTTGTTTTGTTTTGTTTTGTTTTTGGGTCACACCCGGCACTCAGGGCTTACTCCTAGCTCTATGCTCAGAAATCACTCCTGGCAGGCTCGGGAGACCATATGGCATGCCGGGATTCAAATCACTGTCATTTGCACGCAAGGAAAATGCCTTGCCTCCATATTATCTCTTTGGCCCCAATCCTGAACATTTCTATACAAAATTCTTTCACAGTGTTCTGCATTTCCAAGCCAATTTTTCAGGGAAATTCTATCTATATCAAGCTAGCATTAATTTTCACCTAAAAAACAAAAGTTAACAAAAGCATTGTTGTGCTCTTAACAATTAAATAGATCATGACCATTGTTTGTTATTCTCTGGTACATATGCAACTTAAGATTTTAGCAGAGACTAGAAAATCAGTATAATGAGTAAGGTGATGGAGCTGAGAATATCCATGCTGAATTCAATTCTTATTACTACTTATCGTCTATATATTACACCGGGTCTAATATGAATCCTGAATGTATAACCAGGAATAAGACCTGAGCTCAGAGACTGAGGTGTCTTGAACTGGCCTGACCAGGGTGAGTGCAGATCTCCACCACCGTCACCATTGAGGGGCACTTAGGAGTGCCCGCCTGAAGAGTGCCCCCCACCCCCAGTGAGAAGTTCAGAGGCTGAGATGTCTTCGAAACTAGCGACCAGTTTGGGGGAAAGGTGCTCCGCTGTTTGGCTTTGCTTCACGGCCACGTGTTCTTTCAAACTATTGAACCCCACCATAACATGTAAAAATAAAATTACCCTACAAGTGTGACAATAGGAAAAGCTCATAAACAAAAACCATGCACAGAGAATGAAGATGATAGCTCTGATGACTCAATAAAATACCAACCATCTGATTAATCTATCAAATAAGGAGTTTAGAATAGAAATGTGGAGGATCCTCATAGAAATCAAAGAAATCATTGCTCAAGTTGAAAAGAACACAGAGGGGACCGGGTGGTGGTGCTAGAGATAAGGTGCCTGCTTTGCCTGCGCTAGCCTAGGACTGACCGTGGTTTGATCCCCCGGTTTCCCATAAGGTCCCAAGTCAGGAGCGACTTCTGAGCACATAGCCAGGAGTAACCCCTGAGCGTGTGGCCCAAAAACCAAAAAAAAAAAAAAAAAAAAAAAAAAAAAAAAAAAAAAAAAAAAAAAAAAAGAACACAAAAATAGAAATTAGAAAACTCCAAACCAAAATAGCAGGTCTGCAAAACACGGTAGCTGAAATGAAAACCTTAATGGAAAGCTTTTCCAACAGGGTAACAGCAGATGAGGACAGATTCAGTGAAGTTGAAGAAGAAATGCAGAACAACTCCATACAGCAGCAGAAGAGATTGGAAAAGAACCTTAAGGCAAATGATCAGACAGTGGAAAAAGTACTCAAGGAATGTGAACAGATGAAAAAAAGAAGTGTTTGATAAACTCAACAGAAACAACATAAGAGTACTTAGAGTCCCAGAGGCACAGGCAGGAGATCCCCATGAAGAATCAATAGTCAAAGACATCATCACAGAAACTCCCAGAGATAAAGACTAAATGCAAACATCTTGTATGTCCTAAAAGTACCAGCTAAAAGAGACCCAAAGAAAAGCACCCCAAGACAAATTCTAGTCACAATGACAAATCCCACAGATAGAATATTGAAAGCAGCAAGATCAAAATGAGGTATTACATTCAAAGGAGCATCCTTAAGATTTACAGCACACATGTCATAAGAAACTCTCAAGGCCAGAAGACAGTGGTGGGATAGTGTGACAAGACTGAATGAAATAGATGCTTCACCTAGAATACTTCACCCATCCCAACTCGCATTCAGGTTTGAAGGAAGGATACATAAATTCACAGATAAGCAATAGCTCAAAAACTTTATAGATACAAAACCAGCCTTAAAAGAAAAGATGAAAGACAAGACAGACTAACAGATACACCAAACTAATACACAAAGATGACATTAAATCCCATGAAAATCATCTTCTTCAATATCAAAGGACAAAATGTACCAGTTAAGAGAAACAGAGTGGCTGAATAGATCAAAAGGCTGAAATCAACATTCTGCTGCCTACAATAAACACACTTGAACTGTCAGAACAAACATAGACATAAAATCAAAGAAAAATCTGGAGGAAAATCATCCAAGCAAATAACACCCTTAAAAAAGTAGAAGTAGCCATATTAATATCAGATGACACAACATTAGATTCAGAAAAGTTGTAAAAGACAAATATGGACACTTAGTATTAATCAAGGGATATGTGCAACAGGAAAAAATCACATTACGAAACATATACGCACCCAATGAGAGACCAGCAAAATATCTAATAAAAATGTTGGCAAATTTGAAGGAGGATATCAACAATAATAAAATAATTGTGGGAGATTTCAACACAGCTATGTAAACACTTGATAGGTCAACCAGACTGAAACTCCAAAACATATACTAGCCCTGAAAAGAGAAATGGAAGAAAGAGGCCTAGTAGATATATATATATGTATATTATATAAAATATACATGTAATATATATATGATACTCCATCCCCAGAAATGTGGATACACATTCATCTCCAATGTACATGGGTCATTCTCCAGGAATAGACTACATGCTGGCATCTAAAACATACCTCCATAAAATAAAGAGGATAAAAATTTTGCAGGCTACCTTCCTTGACCACAGGCTCTGAAGTTAGATGTGAACTAAAAGGGATAGAGAAGAAAAACTTTAACACCTGGGAATTAAACAAACAGTGGGTCCGAGATGAAATAAAAGAGGCAATCAAAACCTTCCTGGAAACAAATGACAATAAAGACACAAACTATCAGAGTCTATGGGACACAACAAAAGTGGCACTGAGATGAAAATTTATAGCTTTGCAAGTACATATCAGGAAGGAAGAAGAGGCATACCTGAATAGCTTAATGATGCAGCTTATAAAATTAGAATAAAGGAAACCAAAATAGGTACAGAAGGAAATAAATAACAAAGCTTAGAGCATAAATCAATAAGGTGGATATCCAAAGAACAATCCGGAAGATCAACAAAAGCAGAAGTTGATTCTTTGTAAAAATAAATAAGATTGATAGACCACTTGCAAAACTCACAAAAAGAGAGAGAATCTTGATAACCCATGTTAGAAATGAAAAGGGGCGATCACTACAGATATTGCAGAAATTCAAAGGTTTATCAGAGACTACTTTGAGAAACTCTATTCCACTAAACACGAGAGCCTGGAAGAAGAGGATAAATTCTTGGACTCTGATAGCATTCCATTGTGGAATAAAGAGGATGTAGCATACCTAAACACCCCCAACACTATTGTGGAAATTAAAACGGTAATCAAATGTCTGACCAAAAAACAAATGCCCAGGCCCAGATGGATTCACCAATGAATTATTTCAAACTGTTCAAGAGGAAATACTACCAATCTTGGCTAGGCACCTTCATGAAATTGAAAAAACAGGAAAATTTCCAAACAGTTTTAATGAAGCAACATTACCTTGATACCAAAACCAGATAGAGATGCTCCCAAAAAAGAAAATTACAGATCAATATCCCTGATGAACACAGGTGCAAAAATCCTCAATAAAATCCTCGCAAATAGGATCCAATGCCTCATCAAGGTCATTCACTACAATAAAGTAGGTTTTATACCAGGAATGCAAGGATGTTTAACACCCATAAATCTTTCAACATAATACACAGTACCAACAACAAGAAAAATAAAAACCACATGATCAAATCAATACATGCAGAGAAAGCATTTTATAAGTCCAAAATCCATTCTTGATTAAAAAAATACCTATCAGCTAGATGGTAATGAAAGTAACCTTTCTCAATATACTTAAAGCCCTCTACCACAAATAAATGGCAAAATTATCCTCAATGGAGAGAAACTAAAAGCCTTTCGCTAAATTCTGGTACAAGACAAGGCTGTCCTCTCTCACCACTCCTATTCAACATAGAACTGGAGGTAATTACTATAGCTATTAGGCAAGAAATATATATCAAGGTCATCAAGATAGGAAAGGAAGAAGTCAAGTTCTCCCTATGTGCAGATGACATGATACTAGATTTCGAAAACCCAAAAGACTCTACCAAAACACTGTTAAAAATATTAGACTCATTTAGCAATGTGACAGGCTACAAAATTAACATGCAAAAATCAACGGCCTTTTTATACACCAATAATGTTTTTTTATTACTTAGCTTTACTCTCTTTATTACTTAGCTTTACTCTCTCTTAAAAAATTAAACTTCTTTTTTTCTTTATTTAAACAATTTGATTATAAATATGATTGTGATTAGGTTTTGGTCATGTAAAGAACACCCCCTGCACCAGTGCAACATTCCCACCACCAATGTCCCAAGTCTTCCTCCCTCCCACACCACCCACACCTGTACTCCAGACAGGCTTTCCAGTTCTCTCATGGTAGTTTTCTGTGTAGTTATTTCTATAACTGTACTTAACACTCTTTATGGTGAACTTCATGAAGTGAGCTGGAAGTTCCAGCCCTCCTCTCATTGTCTCTGATGCTTGCTGCAAAAATGACTTTTATTTTCTTTAAAACCCATAGATGAGTGAGACTGTTCTGAGTCTCTCTCTCTCCCTCTGACTTATTTCACTGAGCATGGTAGATTCCATGTGCATCCATGTATAGGAAAACTTCATGACTTCATCTCTCCTGACAGATGCATAATATTCCATTGTGTATATGTACCACAGTTTCTTTAGCCATTCGTCCGTTGAAGATCATCTTGGTTATTTCCAGAGCCTGGCTATTGTGAATAGTGCTGCAATAAATATAGATGTGTGGAAGGGGTTTTTATATTGAATTTTTGTGTTCTTAGGGTATATCCCTAGGAGTGGAATAGCTGAGTCGAATGGGAGCTCAATTTCTAGATTTTGGAGGAATCTCCATATCGCTTTCCATAGAGGTTGGCCTAGACAGCATTCCCACCAGCAGTGGATAAGAGTTCCTTTCTCTCCATATCCCGCCAGCACTGATTATTCTCATTCTTTGTGATGTGCACCAAACTCTGTATACACCAATAATGTTAAAGAATAAAAAGGCATTAAGAAAATAACCCCATTCACATTAGTGTCACACAAATTCAAATATCTTGGAGTCACCTTGATTAAAGATATGAAGGGCCTATACAAAGAAAATTATAAAATCTTGATTCAAGAAATAAGAGAACATTGGAAAATGGAAACACATAACCTGCTCATGGATTGGCAGGATCAACATAATTAAAATGACAATACTCCCCAAAACATTGAGCAGATTAAAGTGATCCCTCTAAAGATCCTGATAACATTCTTCAAAGAAGTGGTTCAAACACTTGTGAAATTCATTTGGAACAATAAATACCCCCACATAGGTAAAGCAACCCTTGGGAAATGGAATATGGGAGGCATTACTCTCCCCGACTTTTAACTGTATTACAAAGCAATAGTTGTCAAAACAGCATGGTATTGAAATAAAGACAGATCGTCAGATCAGTGGAATAGACTTGAGTACTTAGAGAATCTTCCCAGACATAAAATCACTTAAGTATTGATAAAGGGGCAAGAAATCCTAAATGGAGAAAGGAAAGACTCTTCAACCAGTGGTGTTGGCACAACTGGTTAGCCACTTACAAAAAAGTGAACTCAGACCCCCAGGTAACACCATGCACAAAGGTAAAAGCAAATTGATAAAAGACCTTGATATCAGGCCCAATACCATAAGGTATATAGGACAACACATAGATAAAACATTCTATGACATTTAGACTAAAGGCATCTTGAAGGAGGAAACAGCACTCTCCAAACAAGTGGAAGCAGAGATAAACAGATGGGAATATGTAAAGCTCAGAAGCTTCTGCACCTTAAAGGAAATATGCCTAGGATACAAGAGTCACCCACTAAATGGGAAAAATTATTCACCCAATACCCATTAGATAAGGGGCTAATATCCAAAATATAAAAGTCACTGACAGAACTTTATAAGCAAAAAAAGTCTAATCCCATCAAAAAATGAGGAGAAGAAATGAACAGACACTTTGTCAAAGAAGAAATATAAATGGCCAAAAGCCACAGAAAAAAATGTTCCACTTCACTAATCCTTAGGGAGATGCAAATCAAAACAACAATGAGGTATCTCAAACCACAGAGACTGGTCATATTACAAAGCACATTAATAATCGGTACTGGAGGGGATATGGAAAGAGAGGAATTTTCATTACTGCTAGTGGGAATACCGTCTAGTACAGCCTTTATGGAAAACAATAAGGAGATTCCTCAATAAGCTGGAAATTGATCTCCCATATGATCCAGCCATACCATTCCTAGGGATATACCCTTGGAACACAAAAATACAATACAAAAATCCCTTTTCTCACACCAATATTCATTGCAGTGCTATTTACAATAGCCAGATTTTTGGAGACAACCATGATGCCCTTCAACAGATGAATGGCTAAAGAAACTGTGGTTTGTATACACAATGGGATAATATGTAGCCGTCAGAAGAGATGAAGTCATGAAATTTTCCTATACATGGATGCACACGCAATTTATTATGCTGAGTGAAATAAGTTAGAGGGAGAGAGACACACACAGAATAGTTTCACTCATCTATTGATTTTAAGACAAATAAAAGACATTTTTGTAATAATTCTAAGACAATAGAGTGAGGGTTGGAAGGTCCAGCTCATGGTAGGAAGCTCACTGCAAAGAGTGGTGAGTACATTTAGAGAAATAACTACACTGACACCTGACATAAAAATGTGAATGAATGAGGGAAGTAGAAAGCCTGTCTTAAATACAGGTGGGGGCGGGGGCGGGGGACTAGGGCAGTAGGAAATTAGGGACCTTGGTGTTGGGAATGTCGCATTGGTAAAGGGGGTTGTTCTTTATATGACTGAAACCCAATTACAAATATGTGTGTAATCAAATTGTATAAACAAAATATTAATACATAAAAAGACCTGAGCTTAGCCAGGTGTGGTCCCAGAAATAAATAATAATAATATAATTTTAGTAATATAATGC